>JAQSVH010000009.1:3473806-3486570 GCA_029448705.1 Adansonia digitata
ACGATTACAACATGAATAACACCAAAACACGATTAAGACACGAAAACACAATTAGAATACGAATTAACATGAATTACAAATTAACACCAATCTACCAATCAACTTTCTTTTTCTTTCATTTTCAAGCTGTTTTATTTTCTAACTGTCTCTTCATAAATTACGAATTATAATTTACACCATTCAGAGCCATAATTTTAAAATATATAAAAAATTTATTAAAGTTAATATAGTAGCTTATTAATATTAATTAGTACTTCCTATTTTTCAATTACTAATTTAATATTTACTATTAATAATAATAAGTTAGTAGTATGCTACAAATATAAAATTATCTTACTAGTTTAATATGAGATTTAAATTATGAACCTTTTTTACTATTAATTAATAAGATTAAGACTATAATGTAATTAGTTTATACGGTGATATATTATTCTTATATTTATATTATATTATATTTAAGTAATTATTTATAAATTATAATAATAATATATTAAAAATTGTATGAACAAATCATGTTGATTATATTTAACCTTTATCTTAACAATTATATTATTACTAATAACTAAAGTAAAATAGATATTAATTAAATACTTAAAACAATTTTTTATACTAAATAAGTTTTTTAATTAAAAGTTTAAAATAATATTTATAGGTTATATATATTATATAATTATATTAAAAATTAATAAGTTTTACATTTAAATTTGTTAATTTAAATGTATATACCCGTTTGTGACATGTTAAACGTGTTAACAGATATGATGGACACGATTATACGTTTACGATACGATTAATCAAACGTGTCTTAATCACGTAAACGGATAGATATAACACAATACGATTAATTAATCGTGTCTTAACTGTGTCTTATATGTTTTATGCGTTTTTTACACATTTATGAAACGAAATGTGTCGTCACGATTATGACACGAAATACGATTATATAAAACTTATACATGATTAAAACGTATCATACAGGTATGTGTCAAAAATTGTCAGGTCTATTAACTTTGATAGCCTTTTTTTATTTAAATAATATTAAAATATTAAAAGTATTTTTATATTAATATTACAAATTTTTTATAATTAATTTTAAATAAAAATTATTATTATAAATAATAATTAAAATTAAATTAACTCAACTTATTAAAATTTTTATTTAAAATTTTATTTATACGAATCATATTTATCGGACAGAAGAGCAGCGGAACTTTTAATTGAAATGCCCAATAAAAAAAAATGAAGAAAATAATGAGAACTTGACAAGTACAGTGGAGTTGTCTATGGATGGCAGGTTTGAATCATACCATCCAAAGCCATTTTCATGCCAGAGAAAAATATTCTAATTTTTTGAAAATCAAGTTTAAATTTTAATTAAGTAGAACCAAAAGGACAATTTGGTAAGTAGCCATCAAGGCTAAAGCTTAGATTTCAGGACTAATTTCCTATTTCACTTTCATTCCAGTTGGACTCGATTGGGTTGACTTTTTTCTTTTTCTTTTAAAATTAATTTTCATCCTCTTCCTAAATTTCCCAGTTTTTTTTTGGAATTTTGATTATATATATATATATATATGCTATCAATAAATATATATTTTTTGTTTTTTGATTTGGGTTTTTGCACATATATACGGCCACCACCACCATGGCCATCCTTGACGTTAACCTCAGTTTTTGCTTATCCTTCACTATTTTCTATCTCTCTGGTTTCCTCCATTGGAAAGTAAAGCTTCCTTCCAAGCTTTGTTTGAGACCCCTCGAAACACCCAAAGACCCACTAACCATTTTTCCAACTTCTTCCTTTTATATCTCTTTCTAAAATTTTGCTTGAAAGATTAGATTTTTGTCTGGTTTTTTCTTGCCCATTTCTTTTCATCAGTAGCTGAGTTTTCTTTTTTGGCCGCTTGGAAGGCCACAACAAGAATAAAATCGAAAGGGTTTTGTTGTTGTAAACTACTCTTCCCCTTGCAATTGCAGGTTTGCCACTTTTTTAGGGCATTTGGATTTTGTTCTACATTAGCTTGTTATCTTTTGCTCATTCAGAGAGTCCCTCTTGGATGCTAAAATATAAGGTTTTTTTTTTCCTTCTTTGAATGCCCAAGGAAGAAGATCAAGGTAAATGCTTTCTCTTCTTGAATTACTTTATCTGTCTCTTACTTGGATCATAAGTGATGCTTTTATTTTTATTTTTTTTACAAGTTCATTCTTTTTTCAATCTCCTTTTGGGTGTATTTAATGATGGAATATGAGTTTGTTGTGAATTTTGTATTGCTCTGACTTGTTTCCAGAATGGGTTTTTCTTGATTCGTTAAATGCATAAAGCAAGTGGTGTTTTTTTTTTCTTTTTTCCTTTCAACTCATTCAACTGTTAAAAAATGTAATGAACTTCATTAAATGTGGTATCAGATTCTGCTGCTATTTTTCCCTTTTTTCATCTTCTTTGTTCTTTTTCTTGTGGGTGAAATTAAGCAAGAATCTTACGGAATTTATTATCTTTTTTTGGGGGGTCTTCAGATTTGAGTGTAAGGATGGTTTCGATGAGTACGGATGAAATGTCAATCACATCTAGCTTATTCAAAATTATTGATCATGTTGATATTTCTGGTATGCAGGTAGGAATGTTTTAAAATTTTGGTCATTTATGCAAGAGCGCAAATATTATTTCGAGTTTTGAAATCCAGAAGATCAGAGATGCCGTCTCAGGGTACTTTGAATGCTGAGTTATCGAAGAAGACGTCATTTTTGGGTCTGAAACTTTGGGTATTGATTGGCATATCTGTTGGGGCATTTATAGTGTTGATTCTTGGCATCTTATCGGTATGGGTTATGTTTCGGAGGAGAACCAGACGACCTGTAGACAAGTTCTCGCTTTCTCAAATACCAAATGTCTCAAAGGATATCAAGGTTGACAAGGTTGGAGTTCAGCGCTTCACTGATGATCCGGAGAATTTAGTCCTTTCTGTTCATGATAAATCGAGTGATAAGAATTCGGAAAAAACGTTAGCTCATTTGGCGAAGAGCAAATCGAGTGATCCTGATAATATCAGTCAATGCAGCTCGATTTACCATAATGAGATAGGTTTTAGTTCCTATTCAGGAGAAGAAGGGAGCTCTGGAACAGTCCGAAATCAGTCTGCATTGTCATATGGAGGACTAGTAACTGCCTCTCCCTTAGTTGCCCTGCCGGAAATTTCACATCTTGGGTGGGGTCACTGGTTTACTCTTAGGGATCTTGATCTCGCCACAAATCATTTCTCGCCAGAGAATGTTATTGGAGAGGGTGGATATGGGGTGGTTTACAGGGGTAGACTGATCAATGGAACTGAAGTAGCGGTTAAGAAGCTTCTTAATAATCTGTAAGGATATCTTTCGAGACACTATCTTCTTTATTTTAATGCTTCTATGTTCTCTTAAAAAAATGTTTTGCAATAATATTGGGGAATCGGATGTCTAGGGGACAGGCAGAAAAAGAATTTAGGGTTGAAGTGGAGGCTATTGGTCATGTTCGACATAAGAATCTTGTGCGGCTTTTGGGTTATTGCATAGAAGGAGTTCACAGGTGAAATTCAAAATAAGTTCATTGTTTTATTTGTCAATTTTGTCACGGATTCACTTTTAACCGTAATTGCGTGTTAATGCATGCTAAACTTTCTTGATCCTACTTGAATTTGATTTGACCGCAAATCAGATTAACTGTAATTACCGGTTGATTACATAGGATGTTGGTATATGAATATGTGAATAATGGTAACTTGGAACAATGGCTACATGGGGCAATGCGCCAGCATGGTACCCTTACTTGGGAGGCTCGCATGAAGGTTATTATTGGTACTGCCAAGGCGTAAGTTCACCATTCGACCTGAAGCTTCTTTTTAATTTTTGTCGAATTACAAAATTTTAGTGTGAAATCTTAAAGGTGCTTTTGTCATTCAAATATAATATAGATTTTATCTTTATTCTAACCATTTAACTCTTTCCCTGGTTGAAGCAAACAAGCATTACATATTTTGTTATTTGCTAGAATAATGTTCTCATTCTGATCAGTATTCTCATTGGTGATAGAACTGAAAATATCATTTACTTAAAAAAAAAAAGCTGTTTTTTTTTTGTGATTGTTTGCAGGCTTGCTTATTTGCATGAAGCTGTAGAACCAAAAGTTGTTCACCGGGACATAAAATCAAGTAACATCTTGATTGATGAAGATTTCAATGCCAAGGTTTCTGATTTTGGACTGGCCAAGCTCCTGGATTCAGGAGAGAGTCATATCACAACTAGAGTTATGGGGACTTTTGGGTAATTCTAAATTCTTATTGTATCCACCAACAATCTGTTACTGTATCTAAGTATTTCATATGTGAATCTCAGTTATGTGGCACCAGAATATGCCAACACTGGCATGTTAAATGAGAGGAATGATATTTACAGCTTTGGTGTCCTCCTGCTTGAAGCCGTCACGGGAAGAGACCCTGTCGACTATGGGAGACCGGCCAATGAGGTACTATTTAATAGTGCCTACTAACACTTTTTCCATTGAGTTCTCCTCTCCTGGCCCCCCACTGGGTTTAGTTCATCTTTCTGTTCATTTAGCTTAAGCTAATTTCTGCAAGAATTTCTCATCTGCAAATCATATGCCTACTGCAGGTCAACCTTGTTGAGTGGCTGAAGATAATGGTTGGAACCAGAAGAGCAGAGGAAGTAGTGGATCCAAAGATTGAAATTAGACCCTCAACACGTGCTCTTAAACGTGCCCTATTAGTGGCACTTAGATGTGTTGATCCTGATGCGGATAAGCGACCGAAAATGAGTCAGGTTGTACGAATGCTTGAAGCTGATGAATACCTGTTTCGTGAGGTATAAGGATTCTACTCGCCGAGTTAATGTTATTTGCATTTTATTTCCATATGTCTTCTTTTTCATGAACATGTCCTTTAAGCGAGAAAGAAGAAAAGGACAACAAGTCCTACTAGGCAGGGAATCTACGGTATCCTGAGTAGGTGTCGGTGTCGATAATCTCTGTGCTGATTATTTTATTTTAATAACCATGATATGAGTCCTCTGCACAAATCATGAAGTCATTCAAAATACTTTTGATGTTATTATATGAATTTCCGATGCACAAGTTTGTAGTCGTACTTTCAGGTGACATTCAGTATGATCTGGTGTTTGCTGTATCTATTATTTTATTTCTTTTGATCAATCACGTCCTATAATGGGATACAAACGCGCAACAGTTTGTTTGGCTTGTAAAACCCAAGTCCAATTATGAACCAGACGGCTAGCATTATTAAGAACTTTCATAATTCTCTACTTTCTACCAGTTGACTGATGCAACAAGATGAAACATGAATCTTTTAATTATTTGCCATGTTTATATCCTGTGGAGCTTACTGTTTATAACTTTAAAACTGAGATGATGATCGTCTAGTGGAGATATTTTCTTCAATGCTTACCGTAAAATAACTAATAGTCCGAGGTTTTTGAATATGGTCAAACATTTTTTCTTGCTTGCATTGCTTTTTTGTAGTTCCTTGTACTTTTCTCGAATTGTTCAAAATATTTTCGATTCATTTACAGAGATATATGTTTGTATCATCTTACACTTCTGCGTATTTTCTGCATGATTAATTATGCTACAAGTTCCATTGACGAAGGCCCTGATATAAACTTTCTGTGATCTTTTTCAGGACCGGAGGAACAGAAAGAGCCGTACAGCCAGCATGGAAATCGAATCTATGAAGGAATCAACCGATGCGGTGAGCAAGGCAGGGGCGGGGAATCACTAAGAAACATAACTGAGACGACTTATGAGTAGGACTGACAGTAGCATGACATGGTGAATAATCACTATCATTTTTAAAGCTTTTGGTAAACCATCGATACAATATTACATCCCCATTTCCTGCATCCAGGAGAGACATCAGCTTAAAGATAAGCCCTATTAGGATTTTGAATTATTGGAAGCTGTTTTTGTCACACATTGATGCTCATCACATCGGATGAAAAGCTGCTTTCAGGCAGATGAAAAGGTAACATCTTAAAGAGAAAGACAGAGATTGAGGTTCTTGTTGTACAGGTATGTCTTCGGGATTGGTCGGCTGTCTATTATACAACGACATGATTATGCTTTTTTTTTTCCCCCTTCTCTGGGATTCAGTTACTGTTCTTTGCATGGTAAACAAGTTATTTGAATTCACTTTCTTTGCATTTTTTTTTTTAAATTTATAATATTTGTACCAGTCATCAAAGAATTGAAGAATCAATGATCATTTTCATTTCCCTTTTTCCTCTTTTATACAGTAATGTCTTGCAATTTGTTTACCTTGTAATTATGCATGAACCCATTCACTTCCTCAAGACCTGTCCACAAGCGAGTAATCTGTTTGGTCTCGACCGAATTATTATTTAAATAATAAAATAATATTTTTATTTATTTAAATTTAATTGTGAGTATTAATAATTTGTCTAGTTTAATTTAAATTATTATTTTAAATAATAAAAAATATTTTTATTTAAATTTAATTTTAAATATTAATAAAAAAATATTTTAATTTTTTAATATTATTTTAAATAATAATGTGGATTTTTAGATTTGATGTGACTCAGGCCTGAGCAAGGAATAGATTTCTTAAGTTTCAGCCTGGCATGGCTGGGCCTATGAGCAACTGCTTGTTTCTCTTTTCTTAACCACGTATTCATATGCTCCTTTGTGTCTCCGATTCATCATCATGCATTTTCTCCCTGTCCTCAGAGCTTAGTCTAATCAACCTATGGTCTTTAATTTATTGAGTTTGAGAATCGAAAATTTTGAATACAATACAAAAATATAAAAATAAATATTTAATAAATATTAAAAAAAATATGATATAATACGTTTAAATAATAATTAATTGAATATATATAATAAATATATTTTTTATTAGGATTATAACATAATAATATAAATTATGTTTATGTGTATACTGACTGATATAAAAAGTGAAACACAATATGTGCATGCAAATTGTCAAATCTAATTATCTTAGCTGTTTTCTGTTTCCATGTTTTTCTTCTAAGCTGACCTTCCCATCGAAGCATATTGTTATATTTTAAAAGAAGTAGAAAACACGTTAAGGATGGACAAACATTTCAGAAACTGAATTGGAATGTTTCTCAAATTAAATAACATGATTTTCTTTTGTTTATCTTTTGAGAAAATAATTTGGTCTTTGTTTTCATTTGGTGAAACATCATTTTAGTGTGGATTGAACGTTAATTTAATGAACTTAGATGGAATTGTTTGAATTTCTATTCTAATGATTGAGTTGCACACACACACACACACACATATTTTCTAACACTTTTTAGTTGGACGGTCAAGTTGACGTTTGTATTAAGCAACACTTTCCTCTTTATATTTTGTTTATTTATTTTGGGTGTTAGGGTTGTGTTTCAATTCTTTATCCGAAGAAATTAGACACGAAGGATCTGATTTTTATTTGAATTTCTAATTTTTTTTATGAAGATTATATTTTTCAAGTTAGTGTTAAGAGTCAAAATCTAACAATTTTCAATTTTTTTATAGGGGTATTTAGCTCAATAATATGTACCAAAAATTATCTCAATCATTAGTAGGTAAGGCTTTAAATTCTACAAGCAAAATTAGGAGGGTGACATATATTTCTTAGATATATTTAATAAAATAAAAAAGCTATCTTTTAATTTAATTTTAAATTTTGCTACTTTATTCTTATTTGATTGAATTTTGTCGCTTAACTTTAATTTTCAATAGTTTAAAGACAATTTTTTTTAAAAAAAAATTCAAATATATTTTAATAATTAAAAACAATTATTAATAAAAATATTAAAATTTAAATAATTAAAAATATTTATTTTATAGAAAACTAAACTTTTTTTTTCTTTCCTTGCTCTTTAGTTTTCAAGTTTTTTTTTTCATAACATAAAAATTCTATGTTAATATTTTTAAATTTTAATATTTTCTTAATCAATTTATTGTTAATTATTGAAATATAATAGTTGAAAGGATATTTTTTTGGTTAAATTTTATTTTCAAATCATCTAAAGTTGTGTAACAAAATTCAATAAAAAATCAATATTTAATTGTAAAATTCAATTAAATAAAGGTATAATGATAAATTTACTTATAATTTCAAAATGCAATAGTAAATATTAACTAAAATAAAATATAATAATAAATTTTAATATCCGATTCGTTCAATTTATATCCCATATTGGACACAAGGAAATTTCTGCGGTTGGTAATAGAAAATGGTAATTGACTTAACCAATCACTAGCAGGAATATATCCCTTAATTCCTTAATGAATAGGTGCTAGTTAGGTTCAAATTTTGAAAGCTTGAGTCTGTTTTTGCGGAGAAGCAAAAGTATAGATTGCCTTAAGTAAATGGTGTTGAAGTCACCTTTACCATCTTTACTCAAAAATTCTCTGGCTTGTTTCTACTGCGATCCTCTAAGCCTGTTGTGGGATGGATGCTATTGCTGAAATAACTGAAATCGCAAAATGACGATTGTAACATCACGAAAAGTTATCGGATTATAATAGTGCTAACCTTACTGCATGAAGTGTGCCGTTGGGACACCTGTTTTTGATGAGTCTTTGCCTTCAGAAAATGTAATGTTCCCATCACGGTAGGGCTGATGAACTACATATGGTTCAGGCCACAAATCTCTTTGATGTTTGCTTAGTGTATGTTTCTCCTCATTTAATGGATTAATATTGAATAATGCTCTTTCTGGTTTAATATTTGTTATTTGTAGGGCTCAAGAAGTTTGAAATTTGATAAACTATGTTTGGAAAAAGTTTATTTTCTTCTTATATTTTGGCTGAGTGAAAAAAAAAAATGCTAATATTGTTTCATTTTGTTTGTCACAAGGTTATAGCATTTTATTTTCAAGTTAAATGGTTAATGTAAAGTCCATTTTCATCTTGTGCTTTCGAGACATTTAGCCCCAAGGCTTTGGGGCCATATCAATATTTTCTAATAGCGTTGCATCTGTTTTCTAACAACCAAAAAATATAAGTAAAAAAATAGAAAATTAAAGGTCATATAAACGAAAACACATGAATAAAAATAAATTTTACTCGTTATGTTTTGATGTAAATTGAAAAAAAAATCTAAAAGCACATGAAAGGGTAACATGCAATATAACAAACTTGGACTTGATAAAAATATATTTTCAACCTAAAATTAATTGATAAGTATTTAATTAACTTAAGAGATTGATCAACACCAAAATATTTCAATATTTAACTAATGTGAAATAGTAGTACTTACAAAAACACATGAAATTAATTAGATTATACAACTTGCCGGATCACATAATTTGTGAAAAATAAATTTACGATATTAAAATTTAAGTGCAAGTATTAAATACAAATATGTATTTAACATATGTATATTAAAATTTTTAATTTTTTATATATTTAAAAATTTTAAAAAAATTATACCTTTAAATTTATATTTAAAATATATATTAAATATAAATATTAAATTCGAATATTTAAAAAACATTACAAGTATTTGAAGCAACGTGAGAGCAAACACTCCCCGAATGTTTGACAAAGAGAAATTTGTTGAATACGGTCGTATTTGCTGTTGTCCATCAAGTCTGAAAATCCTGCCTTCTAAGGTCATATATGGTTCCCAAAACCGATGTCAACAAACCACATCATATTTAACTTTGGGCAAGTTGGCAGTTTCTAGGTTTTGGAATCTGCCGACATCTGGCAGCAGGCGTTACATAAAAAAAAAATAGTTTTTTGTCAGATTAGAGCAAAGTGGGTTTTCTTAAAAAACAAAATTATCTAAAAACAAGACAACACTTTAAGTGTGAACAGTTTGAGAATTTATGTTGTTTTGTGCAGTACTAGGAAGGTGGGTTGGATTCTCAAGAATATAATTTAATCGTAACCTCAATTTAATTAATTTATGTTTGGGTATGAAAGGATTTCTTTTTTTACTTAATCTAATAAATTTATATTATTAAATAAAGTTGAGTTAGGTGGGTGTCACTTGCCCTTTGACTTGAACAAATATATAAAAATATATACACTTCATCTTAGCTTTAGTTTGAGTTTAGATATAGTAATAGCATTATTTATACTTGTTTAAGTTTCACTTGAATTAAAATATAAGTCTTAAATTTTATCTAAGCTCGTTTATATTTGTAAGGGGACAGTTCAAGCTTGTTTAGATTTATCTATATTATATATATTTTTCAAAAATTTAATTTTTAGTGATTTAATAATTTTTTTATTAAATTTTAAAATATAAATAATTTAACAATTTTTAAAGATTACACTATAATGTTATATATATTTATTATTTATATGATAAAATTATATAATGCATATAAATAATACAAAACTAACATATTTTTATATAAGCCTTGAATATTGAAGCCTAGGCCAATTTATTTTTTTAATAAACATATTTTTTTGCCCTAACCTTTCAAATATTTAATGAACTTTTGAGTTTAAATGGATAACCCAATATATAAACACCTATATATATATTATTGAATTAATCACTAAATAGAATAACATAGTACTGAAAAAAAAGTCCACCCTATCGACTATTCTTCTCAATATTGAGCTAATCATGATAAGAGACAAAGGTGTGATCTATGTATATCTATTGTCAACGCAACATTTTGAATTTGGTTCCATAGGATTCTTAGATGAAAAGATTTGTGAGATTGTAATAAAAAAAGTTCATTTTTCTATATTTATAATATATCATCGATGGAGTTTTTAAATTTTATAAATCATATTAAGTTAAATTAAAGATAATTTTATTATTTTTTAATCTTTTTTATTATATTTTACAAAAATAGATGTCATCATATTAAATCATATGAAAATTTGAAACTCGATGTATCAAATAATTTCTTTTAATTGTAATAGCAAAAAATTTAATAGGAAAGAGATTATTATTAAATATTTATATATGTAATCATTTTCCTTTTCATATTTTCATGATAAAATTTATATAATTGGTTGAGACTAGACATGCTCAAGGGTCGGGCTACCCGCCCAAGCCGAAAGGTCTTCATGATATTTGAAGGGTTTGGACAAACATATTAGGCTCGAAAAATGGGCTTGGACAAAAAAATTAGGTCCGATTAAAAAATAGGCTGGGCCTTAAGTTCAACTTTCAAAGCCCAAGCCCGGCTAGGCCCAATCCATTTTACTATTATATTATATATTTATTTATTTTATATTTTATGTATTATATAATTTTTATCATATAAATAATACATATATATAATATTATAGTATAAATTTTAAAAATTAAATTAAATTATTTATATTTATAAATTTAATAAAAGAAAATTATTAAATTAATAAAGATTAAATTTTAAAAAAATATATTTTTTTTAAAAATAAATTATCAAAAGTATAATATGAGCCGACCTAAACAAGGTTGGACTATCTATTTACAAATATGGGTGTGCTTGAACAAAATTTTAGGCTCATATTTCAGGCCAAGCCGAGCTCAGGACAAGCATATTTCATGTTTATACCATGCTTAAGCCCGACCTGAATCCGACCTAACCCAGCCTAGCCCATGAGTAGGTCTAGTTGAGACATCCATCATATGGTCATAGATTCCTTATCTAATCTATAATACACTATAAATTTAGAGAAACTAAAGACGATTAATAATTATTTTTAAAAATTAAAAAATTATATTTAAAAATTTTAGAATTAAAAATTATCTCTAACAATCATCTTTCTAAAATTATATCTTAAAAAAATTTTAAGGACGACATTCGCTCCCGATATTATTATATTAGAGACAACATTCATTTTTAATACTGCTAAATTCACAATAAAAAGGACATTTTATTAATTATCCTCTTATCTCATCTTAAAATTCTCTCTCTCTTTTTTTTTTTTTAATAAATTTACAGGCTGAAGTTACATTTTTTTTCATATATGCCTATATATATTAATTTAGTGCAAACTTTTTCAAATTAAATTAATGGAATTATTGAATACCCTTTGCTAAAATTTTTATTAATTAACCAAAGAATATGTCATATTCAATCTTCTTTTTAAAGTCTTGACTAACAAAATTCTTTGACAGTGACAGTAATTTTTCTCCATCTTCCCTCAGCCAAGGCTTAGGAGTCCGCTTGTATTTTGTTTTTCCCTTGTCATACAGTGCCCACTTTTTCTTGTTACAGAGGAATGGTCACGTTTATTGTAGTTAATGATATAATAAATATTGTTTTAATTAATTATTATAAATATCGATCGTAAATATTAATTATAAAAAATTAAAATTATGAAATAATAATTATAATATCATATTAAAATTGTTATTTAAATCTTTTATTATTATGATAATCACGATCACAAAAAAATCAATTAAATGGCGAAGATTAGCCGATTGTCATGGTACCATTTCTAAGAACATGAGATCACATGAAAATATGTAGTAGAAAAGAGAACAAATTAATGAACAATCAATCTTCTCAAGGATTTCCAATATCATAATTTCAACCCTAGGTATATTGAGGTATAACCATCAAAATAATTGCAGTTACACAACAAAAAAAAACTAGTTTCAAACTTCTTACCTGGACTAATCAATGGCCACCATTTATGTTTTGCGTTTCCAATGGTGAGGCAAATATGAAAAACATAATTAATTTAGTTGATTTATACAATTACTTATAAGAATAATGTTTATAGATTTTCCTGTAAAATTTAAAAGAGTTAAAGACAATTAATAATT
>JAQSVH010000009.1:3504773-3528861 GCA_029448705.1 Adansonia digitata
ACGCACATACACGACTTTAAATTGGTAATTGAGAGAGAAGACAAATCTAAATCTAAAACCAATAATAATAATAATAACAATAATAATAATAATCAAGAAATTCGTGAAAATGAATAAAATACACGATTTTAATTTGTAGAGTTTTTTTTTAAGCAAATGGAAAATGAGTTTATGATTTTTGATTTTTTAAGACTAATTTTAGAGGAAAAAAATAGGAAATATTTTGAAGAAGATAAGAATGCATTTACTGTAAAGGAAAAAAAAAACAAAGAGCAATTATTTTATTTATGTTAAAGGAATGAGAAGTTGATATAAATAAAATGCTTATTAGGAATCCAATTAAGTTAAATATTTTTCTTTAGGAATAAAGTTTAAATTAATCTTAATTAGGGAAATAAGATTATAAAGTATTTTATTTTTAAATAAAACTTAATTTCACCATATCAAAATTTACATAGCAACAATTACCATTTTAAGTAATTAAATTTTTTTTTTAAATTTTTTTATGTAACTTACAAAATGGACAATTGGTGATGACAAAATTATTGGAGGAATGGATCAGTACGTAACTATTTAAAAATGTTAGGGACTTGAATAGAAAAATTCAAAGGTTCTGGATTAAAGTAGAATCGAAATAATATGTAGCGACCCAGATGACATAATTCCAAGGGACTATAATAAGGAGCGAATTTAGGCATTTTTCATACGGTTTGAATGTTTTACGGTCGGGAGTGAAAACTGAGAAAGAAGCCAAGGTGATAATGAATTGTGCAGCAATGGCTGTTGCAGTTTACCGGCCCTTTCTAAGGCCAAAATGCTTGGCTTCAAATCCCAAAATCAACACGGAGCAGCTTCGATACCAGCTTGACCGACTGCATGCTGAAGCTGAGACCACCCGAGCCAAAGGTCATCAGTTTCAACCTCTTCTTATCATTTTTCACCAAAATCACCATTACCCATTTCCCCTTTTGCATTTTTAGACGCAATACGCTGAACCCGTTTCAGTTTAAAGCATGATGATGGCTTTAATTAGTTGATGTTTGGATAATTATTTGCAAACCAAATAAACGTGACTGTTTTTTAATTGGGATTAATTTTATTGGTAATGAATGAATGCAAAGATAATTGAAATTATTGGGTCTTTGTTGGTTCAGCTAACAATGCTAGATTGAGGTTTTTGCGGCTATCGGAGGCAGCAGAGAAGCTTCGACGGCAGGCAGCTGTTAGTATTCAGAGAGGGAAGGAAAACGAGGCAAGGGACCTGCTTTTTCAGAAGAATAAGGTTATGCAAGCTTTGGAAAAGTCTAAGAGTCGGATTGAGTTATTGGATAAGCTTTCTACGAAGCTTAATGAGGTAAAACAAGATTGTAACTTAATAATGTTCTTGCTGATGTAAAGGTAGAATCAAAGAATTAGAATTAATTATCTAAAAGATAAAAAGTGTTAACCTATGAGTTTAGCTAGTATTAGGAACAAATGCATTAGTATTTTGGTGTGAAAAAACTTATAATGGGGCGTTCCAATTACCTGATTTCATGGCAGTTGCTTCTTGATGTTTCGCATACAAACTTTATAAATGATATACTGCATTGAATATCTGTTTATCCATTAACTTGAACGGACATAATTTCTAAATTAAACTGGAAGAATTCAGTGATCCTTAAATGTTTTTCAATTGGTGTGATAAAACATCTAAGTGCCTTGAAAGCCTAACTTTGGTTCATGGCTTTAGAAGTTGTTTTATCTTCTCAAATTGTATGTTGTTATTTTGTGATTAATGGAAAATTTAGGTTGAAGATTTTGGAATTAGTCAATTACATATTTGTTCTTTCCTCTGGCTAGTAAGGTAATATCTTCATGTACTTAATGCGGCTTAAAAATATCAAATTTGTATCATAAATCATATTGCATCATGTATATCTTTTTTCCCCATATATGGAATATTGAATCTGCTTTTTTCTTCTTTTTTTTTTGGGGGTGGGGGTGGGTTGATGAGATTACATATTGGAAGTGGAAATTATAATCACAATCAAATAATTGTAAATATTATCAAATAGTACAGCCATGGAAGAAATCAATAAACAAACCAATCAAACAAACAAGCCAACATAATGTTAGACTAAACACACATATGGTGGACTTGAACCTAGAAACTAAAAGTTCCAAGGCCTCCTCCTTGCCATTGAAACAAGGTCTCATTGCGGATATTGAATTTGCTTGTGGAGTTCAAATGATAGTTCCTAATCTTTTGTTTCTCTTCTAGTCTGACTTTTTACTTACCTAGTTCTATGAGATCTAAATTTTTGCATGACTTACATGTATGTTTAAACCTATTGAAATTCTAGCTGCTAATTGGTTTTTGGGATGGATTCCTCACATTTTTTATGGAATGTGCAAGGCAAATAAGCCTTGATATCTTGATGCTACTTATGGTAAAGTTTTATGCAAAATTTAATTGGAAATTGGAAAGTGATGCTACTGTCCATGGTGGGTATTGGTTTGTATGGGATGCGTAGTACTTACCCAAAAATAATAACCAGATCGTAAACTGATAATATTTTTTTTAAAGATTCTGTTTTCTTGTTTACATGACTGTCTGAAATGTTCACCACTTTCTGGTTCTTTTTGTTAAACAAATAAAGAGCTAATGGTCATCAGATTCATTTTGACCTATATTCTGCAAAAGAAAAAAAAAAGGGTGTGGTAGTTTCAGAAATAAGTGATTGACCTTTGTCCTATGGAGCCATGGGAAGCAAGCACTAAGCAAGGCTCCTAGATATTATTACCTGATAAGAATATGTTATTTAAGGAATTCAAATACTTTAATCTTGTATTTCTTATACCTTTTCGTTTACATTTCTACCAGGAGTTGCCACTAATAATCTATTATTAATTGCTGTTTAAGGCTATGATTTTCTGATTTATACTCACAATAAATGTAGTCACTCTATCTTTTATTTTATTTTTTTTCCTTTTAACTCTATTTTGATTTTCCCTTTTTGGATCTTATTGAAAAGTTTATGGTTTGAGCTGTACGTTTAACAAGTCACCTTGGTTTCAGGTAATAAACGTCAAAGAAACTCAACTAATTGGGAATATTGCATCAGATTCAGTAATTGATGAAGAAGATGACTCCAGTCCAGTTCGGATCATATCTCCCAAGGATGAAGCTGAAAAAGATAAACGTATGATTGAGGACTCTGGCATTGATACCCTAACACTCAGTGAAGATCAAAAGTTACTGCTCCATACTGATGATCTGGTGGAGCAATCTGCCAATGAGGAGCTAGAGGAATGTCAAGCATTTCCAACTTTCAGTGCTTTTAATGAAGACAATAGAAATAGTAGCTTGGCAGCAATATCGACCTATGAAGACTTCTTGGAGCATTTGGACCAACAGCTCAAGAAAATTGAGCAAGAACTTCTCACAATTATAAATGTTTCAACACTATTACTGGATGAGGAGAAGCCAAAAAATTGGAAGGTGCAGCAAACGAGAGAACTTCTTGAGAGTATCCTCGACTTAAGACAGAGGTAACTTTTTAACTAACTTAAAAAATGATGAAACTTCAATCGTTTTATGCTTCTCTCAACTTTGAAACAATCAACAATAAAGCTTAAAGATTTTATATTATAGATCAGTGTTAAGTTTCTGAAACTTGTGTCTTCACAGAATTTCAAATATCAGGCAGATGAAGGTTGAGATAAGTTAGGGCTTCATTTTATCCTGATCCTGATCAGATTCCTACCACAAGGTAAGGGCATTGTTTAAGCAGAAACTATTTGGATTCTTATAAGCAAAAAATCCTACATTGCAAGTTAGAATTTGCTTTATGATAGTTATTGCAGACTAAAAAAGACGCTAGTGAATTTGTGACCTTGTCTAGGTCAGTTGTGGAATACTTACATCTTACACTTTTTCTTCCATTTTTTGGTGGTCCTTGGCAAAGATGATGAAATTTTACATGTATTTGGGTCGGAAAGTGGGGACAGCAAAGCTAGGAGTTTTTTAGGTAGAGATCATATGCTTTATTTCCCTAAAAACAATAACAAAAGATTTATAGTGTTTATGAATGAACTCAACACTTTTACCTGGTGCAAGAGAGAGAGAGAGAGAGCCGTGCAAGATAGCAAAAGACTACGGTGGGTGCTGGGGGTTGCTCTACAATGACCATTTCAACAGTCAAGTCAGTGCCTACATACCAATAATGAATATAGAAAGATAAAGTGAATATCAGCTAGAGAGAGAGAGAGAGAGAAGAATGTTCTTTATATACCATCTCTTTGTGCTTGGCGGCAAGAGCAAGCTTGGGAATTGATTGGTTGGTCTAGATGATGCCAAATGCCTTAATCACAGTGAGGGACAAGATCTGATTTTGGAGGTTTCAAGTGTGCCTCAGGGGCAAATGGGAGGCTTCCTCATTATTTGTTGTCCCATTATGCTTGCCCATGAGAGATCAAAGAAGGGTTATTTAATGTCGCCTTTATAGGACCCTGAAGTCAACTTTGGAGAGACATCAAAGTGCCATATCTAAGAATCGGCAACACCAAGAAGAATGCATGTGAAATTGCATATTGTAAACCGTACTTCATTATTGAACTGCTCCTTGTCCGTGATGACTATCAAGTTAATGCATGATTGCTTCTACAAAACTACCAAACCAATAACTGTGAACTCTGGCACTTAGAGAGATGCAAATTATAATAATAGACCCTAATTAGTTGTACCTTCATCAGAAAAGGTTAAATTTTTGTGGTTAATTATGCAAGCATAATTTAATACTTACTATCTTTGGGTTGGAAAACTATGGTGGAAAGCCACTTTTTTACGCACACTCGAGTTGTTGTGAAAGTTTTGAATCCTTTTGGCATTGCTTTGTGGTGTAAATCAGATTGTAGGAGCCAATAGATAATACCAAACTCTCTCTTGGTTGGTAGGTATGGGTCAAAAGCTTGTGCCATTGCTGCTTTGCATGATAACAAAACTGTATACTAGTTAGTAGAATGCAGAAAATTACAGAACGGTGCTTTCAACGTAGTTAATTACTCAATACCATTTTAAGTTTGAAAAAGGAAAAATTTGTCCTTTTCCTCATATCCTGCTGTGTATAGCATAAGATATAGTTATCGTATCCCAAAAATTCAATAGTAACTTGTTATAAGATATCAATGAAGATAGCATGGGTCTACATGTAGATGGTAAGTGCTTTAGAGCTAGTTAGGCTGGATGGCACTTGTTGTTAATTTGATTCTTTCATTGTGGCAGGACTGTAGATACTGCCATCACTCAGCAAATATAGGTTAGAAAGTTATCCGAAGCTAGAGAAATTTTGAGCAATCTTTCATGCAACTCCACATTCCTTTTGCATCTACAATATTTAGAACTCCCCAAAAATCAGTTCACTTTAAACAATAAAATAGAGAAACAAAAGGTAAAGAAAGAAAAAGCAGCTAAATGTACTAGAGAGAGATAGAGAGGTATTATATTTAATGTTTGTATGCTTGTGCGACAAACAATCTTGGGTCAAAGTCTGAAAGTGTGGCAGCATCCTCGTAACAAGATTATGTTCATGAAAGAGTACATGCGATCATGATGAGCACAATTCTTAAAGCATAAATCTTCTTCAGGTGTTCACCAGTTTTGCAAATACCAGCATCATGATAAGCACCATTATAGTTACCCTGTTGCTACCTATGGCCTCCATTCTGAATCTAACATGTCTCTTTAACGTAACGAAGTTTACTAAACTTGTAGTAATACACCACCAAACATGTTAAACTCATACATTAATGCACTTTTCACTAATTTGGAAGTTGAATCTGAAAATATGCTAACTTTTTTTGTGAATAAATATGCAGATAGATCAGAGATTATCTGTCTTGAATTTTTGTCCTCCTAATAAACATTGCTATCTTTCCTTGACCCAATCCAAAAGAGAAACAGAGAAAATTCCCACAACCATAGCAAATAAATAATATTGAAAGAACTCTGAAAGAATATTAAAGTTTAATCTAGAAGTAATCTCTTAAATTGAAGTTTCTTGAAGATAACCCTTAATTTTTTTGTAAAACATAAAATTTATGGAGAGATGTTTTACAAAAACTTTGACAAGTGAAGAATTCTTACTGAACTTACCTGTTTTTTTGGTACGTTAGATCACAACCACTGAACTTCCATTTTGTTAACCACAATTTCATTTTTATTATCCAATTCAAGGATCAAAACCTTCTCTTAATATATTTTTAGTGATTTCCAAAAGCAAAAAAAAAAAAAAGAGAAACAGAAAGTTGTTGCCAAAATGAATTTGAAATGTCTCAAGTGATTGGTATCAATTCCTACTATGACATAAATAACTTCTCATTTAGAGATGATAAGAAACTGTTAAAAATTGCGTGCTGGTGTAACAATTCTGATAGTTGTCAGAGGTATGATGTAAATGTGAAAACTTATGGAGAGGTCGAAGGTGTAAGAATTTGAACTATTATTCTGTTTGCTTGAATTCTCCTCCTCTATGCTCTTGTTTTATTATTATTTTTTTTTGGGGGTGGGGGGATGTGTGCTAGAGGGGGGAGAGGGGCTTATTTACTTTCTTTGGGAATGGATGAGTTGTTGTTCGGTGAATTCCATCAAACCTTTAAAGTGGTTACATTATTTCTTGATAGAATATATGGAAAACCATTTCAAGATGAGTTTATTAACTAAAACTTTTTCATGGCAATTTAAGTATCAGCACTAAAAGGCAGAAGGATAACACATATTTTATTCCTAACTTAAAAATCGTAATAGTAACACATTATTTTGTCGACTAACTAGAAACCAACAAAAGATTTCAAAATTACCTTGCAAAACTTAATGAGAATACAAGTGCATAGAACATAAAGAAAAAGATACGAGCATCAATGCAGTGAGAAACCTAGGCCTACTAATTTCTTAAAAAGGAAATAAACTCCATGGAGCTTGCTATTCACCGTATCCATGTTTTTCCTCCTAAAAGTTCTTTTTTAAAGGAAAAACTGGTAAACAGGCTGACAGTTCAATTCTACTTTGTTTTTTGCCCTTCGGAATGTTAAATAACATTGGAGCTCTTGGAGCAGCTACATTAGAGGTTATCCAGCGGTCAATGCTTGTATTTATTGTTCTATCTTCAGGATCAATAGCCTGCTAGTAACAGTAAAAGCATCATAAGCTACATGGACTTTCGTAAACAGATCAATAATGCAGTAAACTTCTCTCTCTATGTTCTTGTATAAGGTGATGATTTGGATTCTTTGATGAACCATGATCAAAGTATAAATGAAAGCCTCCAATGGTCCATTTGGTTTCAATAATTTCACCTATCATTTTGTTCCAGCTATTGTAACTGTTTATTTTCTGATTTATGTTTGACTTTGTTGTTTTCTGTAACTAAACAATTTCTTTTACTGACACCTATTTTGCCGCTAAAACTGCAGTTCCTAGAGAAAAACAGAGGCTGTAAGCATGAAGGTGCTCAAAACTACAATACACTTGAGAGAAGTTGTCACTGGCTAGTCTTCGTTGTATGGTTTACCAGCGTTTTACTGATAAAAAAAGGTTGGGACAAGTAGAAGAAACCATTGGTGAGTTTTGCTGCATTCATGTTTCTGATTTTGAGCGTGCCTGTTGGGTTTGTATTAATGCAACTTCAATAACATATAAGAACTGAATGAAGTCTTAACATATGCGTAGCATGATGCCACCGAATCATTGCATTTATTATCAAATTGACCTACTCTCTGAATTTTTCTGCACAGATATTTTATACATTCTCTAATACCAGTTGAGAGTAGACATCTTTGTGAATTAGCGAAGGATATAACAAGTGAAATAGCAGTAAAAGTACTGAGGATCACTTTGTTATCACTTGCAAAGAAATGCACAAATTAAATATAACCATCTAATATTCCGCTTACGAGAAGGATGTCGCACTAACTGCTTGCTTTTATACGAGTTGAAAAAATAATCACGTGTTCTTATGATTTTGCTTCTGTACAGTATGAAGAGATTTGTAATTTGGAAAATCTCCATGGGAAGATCAAATCAAGAAATGGTTCCTACCTTTTCCCCTTTTAAAATATGGAAGTATAATTATCGATCACTATCCATGAGATCAGCAATTTTAATTTTGCATCAAATTGGTTGCGGATCTACAGGATATCTTTCTCTGCATATCTTTCCCTTTCTTTTTGAGCTTATAGATTATAAATTCAGGTTTGCTGCAACCATTACAGAATTAAATGATTTGATTTACATTGAATAAACAAGAGAAAATTGGTGTAAATATAGAACCAGACAATGCAGATGTATTTACAAGATTAGAGGAACATCCAAGTGGATATGACACCTCAAACAGAAAACCAGGGGAAGAGATATGATGAGAAGGGATGGTAGTTTCCCTCGTGGGTTTTGATTGAATTAGATTGTAGACATGATAGTGCTATCTGATTAATGGTCATTTAGAAACTTCACAGATCACCGTAACTTTCCTGAAGTTTGAACTCGCCATTCTGGTTCATATTAGAAGTTAACTTACAGCAATTGAAAAAAATTTTATGGGGAGAGTCTGCATCTGAATCATTTTACAAATTTTTATATTAGAATTGCTTTAAAACATTCCAGTTTATATGTTAGAACTTTTTTACATGCTCTTTATTCATGCTTTATTCTCATACCCTCTTATCTTTTATCTCCAATCCATAAGCTGTCAAGTGTCAACTGTTCATCAGAGGCTGAGGGTCCATTATGAAACTTAGACGCCTTTATTACTGATTTGCTCTGCAAAATAAAATGTCAGGAATATATTTTCTTTCAAAAGGTGCTAAACTTACTAAAATATCCAACTGAAAATATTAGGATCTATCAGTATTACTTTCATCAAAGATTACAACCTCTCTCCCACCAAAGTTATATCTTACCGAGCTGCCATGGAAGCATGAAGTATCGTTTTATAGATATGGCACATGCCTTACCCAGCTGCCATGGAAGCATGAAGTGCCGTTTTGTAGATATGGCACATGCCTCTATGTCTCTCTCTCTCTCTATCAATCTCTCTTATTGCCAAACATTGGCATAATTTTCCCAGCTGCCATGCAAGCTTGAAGTACCATTATATTCGTAAGAAATGCTTATTCCTATCTCCCTAGATCCTTTTGATCAGCTCAATGCTAAAATTATAAAATAGAAGAAAGGATCAACCTGGCAAAAGCCTACCAAGTTTCATATTTCAATTTAGGTGCTTCATGAGAAAGTAGGGTAAATATCTGTTGATCATATTCTTTGACCTCTTTATTGCTGGAGAGATTTGAAATATGTTCCTCGGGAATCTGTTAGGGAGTTCCGAAAAGCCAGTGTGGACATTCTTAATGCTTGGAAAAGATGACATGTAAGGATTATGCTACTCAGACTAAGTATAAATTTCGGATACGGGTATGTTCAATCTTTTTAAGTTTTTCCATGTATTTGGAGGGTCCTAGGAGGGTCATATCCCTATTCTTATACCAAAAGATGTATTAGACACGGGTACTTTAAGAAAAATGAAGAGTTGTGGCACCATAGTGTAAGGATTCCTTGTTTGGAGTATGGTTGGAGTTTACGTCTTACATCATCTGTTCATGGTTTTGTATCCTCTTTTGGTAATATACCTGTAAACTATAAATGTTCTCAGATTGTATATTGTTTGTGTCTAATATTGTGAATTGAACACTTTAATATCTTTCTTTTGCCCTCAAAACATCTACAAGAATAACTATATAAATACTTGGCATATCCTTCAATTCATCAATCTGTCTTGATTCCTTCTATCCTAAAGTCTTTACTTTCGGCGGTTTGCAAACTGTTTCTTTGCATTCGTGCTGTTTGTAACCGTAAACTGATATTGTAGAATTTTTCTTTTCAGGGTTTGCTCCTATCTTGCACCCCATCATCTCCCTACGACGTCTCATTTGTAATCATACACTGATATTGGAGTGTTCCTATGCATTCATGTTAAAGAAAAAAGAAATTGGCAGGATAGACATTCTAAGCAATTGCGATGTACTTATAGGACTGATGTCTGGGGAATTCCTTTTATCATGTCAAAGATGAACTAGAGCAAACAACTAAATGCAGAGAGTAGTACATTTAGTTCTGGTTTGGTGATTTTATTGCTGGTATAAATGAGCTAATTCTTTCATGTTGATCAGGCTGCTTTGCAAGAATTGTTTGTAATATCATCCTGTGTGATAAATAAAATTGTCTATTGAAACCTCAAGGAATATATATATGTATATATATATATGTATATATATATACACACACACCTACACACACAAGAAATAGAATAAATTGGTCGGATAAATAGTGTAGATGTATGCTAAAAGATCATTAAGTAACTGGGGGTGTAATTGAAGCTCAAGCAATAAAAAGTTTTAAGTTCGACTTAAAACTCATGGCTTGAGCTTCAATTACACCCCCAGTTACTAATGATCTTTTAGCATATATCTACACTATTTATTTGACCAATTTATTCTATTTCTTGTGTATGTATGTGTGTATATATTAGTAACTGGAGGTGTAATCGAAGCTCAAGCAATAAAAAGTTCAAGTTCGACTTAAAACATGGCTTGAGCTTGATGAGATTTTAGTTTGAAAGTTTGGGTTTAATTTGGTATAAAAATCAAATTATTTGAATTTATTCGATTAAATTTATTTGCCTTACAAAAAAAATAAGTTTGACTTAACTTAAAATTAGATTATTTATGTTAGTAATTTAGTTTGAATTAAAATTTTTTTAAAAAAATATTTTTCAAACAAAATAAATACACATATTAATATTTAGAAGTGATGCATTTTAAAATATTTTCATTTTGAACTAATTTTTTTTTTTAACTTTCATCCAATTGTTCACTGAGAAGTATTGAAATTTCTCTAAAAATCCAAAAGCTAACCAAAAAGGGGAATAGGTCTGCCGAGTTTAAAATCCCAAGAAAAATTCAGAGAGGTAAGGACAAGGATTCTATTACTAAGAAGCTAAGAATTTCGTTAACAATACATTTCATTCATTAAAATAAAATAAATAATTATTTTATAATTTAATTGATTAAATAAAATAAATATGTAATAATATAATATTATTTGATCGAATAAAATAATAATAATAAATACATAAAAAATAAGTATAAAATGACATTATTGCCATTAAGTTGAACAAATAATATTTTGTTTATATTCTTAAGTATTAATATTATTTCAAATTAATTATTAATATAATAATTAAAAAATTAATTAATTAAAATATTTAAAAACTATTTTAATATATTATACTTAAAAATGTTAATTAGAATTATATTAAAAATATTTTTTAATACGTAAATATGTTTTAAAAAAATATTTAAATACGTAACATAATATTTATATATAAAATATTTATATAAATATAAAAAAAAAAATTTTTTAATTTGGTTTATATATAAATTTTTTTTTTTATTTTCCACTTTTTTCTTCTCCCTCTTTAATTTGTTCTTCCCTCACATCTCTCTTCCTCTTCAACCCAAGGTCGCAACGTAGAAATTTATAAACCAAAACCCAGCAACCACCATGAAACCCAGTTTTCGGCCAATAGCCAAAACGGTTGGCGCCACCTGTCGCTGTCCGTTGCAGGCCACCAGCCCAGAAATCTTTCAAACTTCATCAATAGATTTCTCTCAAATCCCTCTTTTCATTTTTCGAATTAGTTTTTTTTTCCCCCTAAAAATCACTAGAAAATGATAGATCTACAAATTTATCGTGCTACTTCTTCTCCATTTTTGGCTACTCTCCGCCGCTCCAAAGGCCTTTGTTCGGTGATATGTTTGTCCTCTTCATACTGTCTTCCTCCCGCTGAAATTTGGAGTCTCAAATCTCTCCCTCAACCCTAAACTCGAAGAGAGCTCCATTTTTATGTTTTTTTTTTTAATTTTTTGTTGGTTCCCTCTTTTTGATGTGGTTTTCTTTGATAATCTCTTTTATTTTCTGCAAATTTCTTCTTGACGTCGGTTATTAGTGGATGGGTAAATTGGGGAAAAAAAAATTATTTCGGGCAATCCGAAGATAACTATTCACAGCGAGTCGCTGAATGACTATTCAAGAGTTACCGAATAACTATTTTGAGACTTAAAAGGATTTGTCGCGAAATAGGTCATTTGACCAACCTAGTGTCTGCTACACTGTAGCAGGTGGAATAGGCATCAGAGGGCATAGCCTTTCCGGTCGAGACACGCAACAAATGCTTGGCAAAGCTCGACTAGAAGCCTAGAACTTTGTAACTAAAAAAATAATTAAAATATAATATAAATGTAATATAAATATATTAAAAATATATAGATATATTAAAATTTAATAAAATTAATAATTAATTATTAAAATTTATATAAATATATATTTTAAATATAATTATAATATATAAAAATATATAATTATGATATAAATAAAAATGGTCGAAGGACAACTTGGCATAAATGTTACGATCATACCTTGGAATTTGCTTGTTTGAAGTATATATTGTCCACCCCAATTTGTTATTGCTGGCTGGCAAACCCTGGATAATTTCTAAGTCGCCATTCTTAGGCCTAGGTCTATTTCATCCACCCAATTTGCATCGAGTCATTAATTACTCGGTACGTAGAACAATGAGTCTCCTCATCTTGGGTTAGTTGAGTTTTTCTCACTTAAAAAGATGGATAATAATAAATTACTAAATGAAGCACTCTGTTGTTGAGTTCGTTATTTATTTATTTATTTATAAAAAAAAAATATATTAAGAGAACAAAAATTGATATTCAAATTTTAAATTTATTAAATATTTTTAAATAAAAATGGATGAATTAGCTGAGTGAAGTCAGAGTTCATTGAATTTGTTATCTTTAGCTCCAAATTTTTCTCATCTCCTTTCATTTTATCTTCCTAAACGATGATATATATATATATATATATATAGACACTTGGCAATTTATATCATATTGGTATATTTTATTATATTGTAATGATATTTTATATTTATATAAATTTTAATACGTTAATAATGTGTATTATAAGATTTTTAAATATATATTTGCATTATGTTATATTTTTATTATTTTATATAAATCATATTCAAATAATTATTTTAAAATTTTTTAGGCGTTACTTATATATTACGTCAAACAATTCTCGTAAAAGAGCTCTTTTTATCTTTATCATGGCTCAAAAAACAAAAAGACTTCTATAAAGGTGGTGGAATTTATCCTTAAATTAAATGGTTGAGTAACACCTAATTTCCATGAGTGGTTTCTACATATTGTGAGAAGATTGAGATTTGAGAATGCTAGTTTCAACCCTGAAGAATGTCCGATATGTGTCACGTGCAGGGTATTAATTCCGATTGTAACACAGTTACCTGAGCAATTCAACGTGAACCAATTTAATTAGACTAAAGGAAGTTATAACTTAAGAATCAAACAAACTTTAGATTTATAAATATCATAACTTAAAGAGTGAAAGTTAAAACTTTGAGTTCACCAACTTAAATCTTTTGATTTTGGTATAAACAAGCATTAGCGTAGGTAGAGTAGCTACAGGTCAACAATCAAATTTTAGAATACGCTAATCTAATTCAATATTTCAATTGTCACGGCCTGGCTTGAGGAGGTTGAGAGAGGCCCAGCAGATTCACCCTAAATTCTCGCTAGTTTCCCTTCCTAGTGTCTCTAAAGTAACGTTGAGATATTTAAATAACGATCATAAACTAATGTCAATTTATTTAACGGTTAAGTTATTTATTTAAGTTTGAAAGTTTGTTTAATATTTGACGAAAATATTAAATTTAAAAAATAAGCTTGAATAAAAAAATTAAGCTTGATTAAAAAATGGGTTGGATTTTAGCTCTCAACTTTCAAGGTCTAAGCTTGACCCGACCTGTTTTACTATTATATAATATATATTAATTTTATATTTTATATATTATGTAATTTTTATCATATAAAAATATATATAATATTGTAGTATAAATATTAAAAACTAGGTTAAATTATTTATATTTTTGATACTTAATAAAAGAAAAATCTTAAATTAACAAAAATTAAATTTTAAAAATATATTTTTTTAAAAAATAAATTATAAAAAAAATGTAATATGAGCGGATCTAAACGGATTTGGATTATATATTTATAAGTATGGATGAGCTCAAGCAAAATTTGAAGCTCATATTATAGGTCGGGCAAGGCTTTAATAAATATGTTTAATATTAATATCATACTTTAGGCCCGACCTTACCTGATCCATGTGCACCCTTAATACAATATGATAGTTATTATTTTTTTTATTTTAACAAAAACTGATTTTGTCATCTATATATAATTTATATTTGTTGTAATTGATCGTAAAAACATACCTTGCATGAGCAATTACTAAATCTTTAGTAACGATCACCTCGAGGCTGTTTCAATCTTTGGATGTCAAAAACCAACCCTCCGGCATAGTATTAACGCAAGACTTTGCAGAAGAAGAAATTAATGGACCATTCCCTTTATTTATACCTACCATTCTATGCCATCCTTCTTTGTGAAACTCACCTGCAACAGCCAGTCAAGGCTGAGTTGTGCCTTCGCGTCCATACCGCTAGGAAAAATACTCGTCTCCCATTCTTCTCCACCTGCCTTTCAACTTCAAGCTACCTTGATAATTATTTCAATCTTATTTATTAATTTTTCATTGCCTCCTTGCTTGACTATCTTAATTTTTTTCTTTAATGAACTCATACAGGGCTTCATGTGCAGAAACCTGTGGGTTTTGAAAGAAAGTGGTGGTGGTCAAAAGTCTCCTTTATTGTTTAATATCCGTAAAAAACCATAGGGAGAGATACTCTTCTGAATCAGTAACTTCTACGAATCATTACCATGGAAGAATTTTCGAACGGAAGATTGGATGAGACCCTGAATGTAGTAGCTTATGATGAAGAGAAGGAAATTGCGTTGGAAGAAGATTCAGCAGCATCAAAAGCAGACGTTGAGTTTGTGAGAGAAACTATGGCAGATGGGAACTCTTTGCCGGTTAATGAAACCCCTGATGCGGAGGATTCCAGGTCGGGTAGTAGCAGTTCAGAGGAAGAGGCAGTACTCCAGGAAAGGGGATCTCAGATGGAGAATTCAGAGAATATTGAACTGGTTTCTGATTCAGTTAAACTTGAACCCGGGGTTTCTTTGACTGAAGAGCTAAGTCAAGATATGGAACCATCAATTGAGAAATCAGGGGACTCAAATGTTGCTGAATTTGATGCCAAAGAAACTAAAGACAACATTTCACCATCTTTGGACCAGGCTAATGCAGATTCTCCGATTCTAACAGATTTGCTAACAAATGGTTCAAAGGAAGAAACAGAGCAGCTGGCATCTGCTGAGACCGCTAACGATTCTGCAGTCTTAATAGATGTGGAATCAAAGGGAATTGATGAGGAAACGAAGCTGTCAGGTTTGGATGAGACTAAAGGCACCATGGTTGCGGCAGATGTCTTGTCCAAGGGGATTGAAGAAACCACTATTTCTTGTTTGGCTGGTAATGGTGCTGTTCCAGCAGCTGCAGTAGCCCAAGGAATCAATGAAAGTAAACTTCCAGCTTCAGACAACAATGCCGGAAGCTCATCAGGTTCCCCTGATCTGGCATCTAAGGAAAATGTTGAAGAGGCATTGCAGGCAGCAAATGTGACTATCGTTGAGACCAGAGACGCTGATGGAAGCTTAGGAAATCAGGTAAATAACTTAACCCTCAATCTCCTGATCAGTTTCTAAGAAGCAAAACAATATTACTCCATATGTTCATTTTTTTTTTCTTTATTTCCTTCTCTATTGTGAATTGTTTTGATAGCCTGTCATATCTCTGAGTCATCGTCATGTGCAACCGACTTCTTGGAAGAGTTGCTGTGGACTTTTTGAAGTTCTTCGGCGCTCCAACAGATAAACTCGAGGTGAGGAAATCTGTCATAAAGCTTTCTTCATAGCATCTATGAGAAATTGCCTTTCCTTAGATTTAGTTTACATGATCAAACTTGAGTACTGCAGGACAAAGTAGGTAGGTATATTAGGATGATTTGCAGTTGCTAACAACCCCAATCCCCTCGTAGTTCTAAAACTAAGTGGATTGCTTCTAAGCTATATTACTCGAACTTAGGTACAAGAGTGTTGGATATAGGTATATGTCCGACATTGGTATATTCAATTTTTCTAAGTTTTGACATGTATTTAGAGTGTTTTTGGAGGGTTATATCTTTATCCGTGTCTGAAAATTTTTCCAGAAGTGGAGTTGCCATGTTACTTGGACATGAAACTGCATGTACTAGCTCTTCAGCAGAAATTTGTTCCTCGTACTTCTTTAACTGCCGGCTGTAACATTGGGTTCATAACTGGGGAGAAAGAGGAGACTGGACAAAATGTTAGCAATCAAGGCATCATATAGAGTATATATTCGAATGTAAGCTTCAATGTTCATAAGAAGATGGAGGCTACATGTTTTGGATTGGGAAATTGTTTGAGTCAAATTGTAGTTTGGGTTTTTTGTGAGAAATAAAGCAACTGACTGTAACAGTTGTTCCTTCATAACAAGGAGAAGCCTTGGTGCTCTAGACATGGCAGTTCCATAAAGACATGTTAGTACATAGGAATATTTTTAATTTCAATTAGGATGCCTTACCAAGCTCTTCTGCCCTGCTGCTGGATAAATTCTTCCAATAATTGGAGTAAAGGCCACATAAAATCCATATAGTGGCAGCGGCTTTCCTGTTGATGGAATACTATTTTGGTTCTTCGTTAATCAAACTGGTGATCTTAACCTGTAAATAAGAGATTGAACTCTGGACATAGTCCAGTTGGTTCATGCTTCCCTTATGAGGTGGCATGCAATAGTTTTAGGACTTAGAATCTCAACATTTTCAAACCTTTCTCTTATCTTTAGGCTACAACATCTTTTATACTAAGGTGTAAGAATCCATGCATTGTTCGAGTCTACGCAAATTTCCAACTTTCATTTTTTTCTAGAAGCCTAAGAAAGTACTCCCCATCAACTCATTCTGGATACCCTTTTTGTGATTTTTTTTTGTTGCAGAGACAGAGCATTACTCCAAAAAAATTATGAAGAACCTCAAGTTCTTGGTGGAGTTTACAGGTTTTACGAAGATTTTTGTTTTCCAGCATTTTCTGCCAAATAATCTTAGATAACAAATGTCTGGGTCCCCAAATGAAGTTTCTTGAAAATGCACCGGAACTTTGATGCTGGGTCTGCCATGTGTGGGAGTGTCCGATCAGTTTGCCTTCTTGTTGTTACATTGTTTGTTGTATACAATACGTGCATGCTAATTTATTTGGTGATATGATTTCATTTTCTATTGGTAAGTTTCCCCTCAACTCTCAAACAAGTTTGATGTGAAAAATTGATTTAGATTAAATGAAATATAACCAGCAGTTTGAGTTAATATTTTGGTGGAAAAAAAATGTAGTTTGGTTTTACTTGGAAATGTAAAATTTGGCTCGCTTCAAAGCCTAGAACAAGAATATGGTTAAAAATAATATTGGCAATAAGATTAGTTACTACAGTAGTGAGATTATTTACTTTAATTGTAAGATTAAAATCAAATTATGATATGTATTTGAATTTAAAAGTAGCAATGGAGATGAAAATATATATAATCGTTAAAAATTATTGATTAAAATGGGTGGTATATATAGTAAATAATTAAATTTATATTTATATTAAATACCAAAGCATATATTAAAAATTATATTGATATTTATATTAAATAATAATTAAAATATTATTTATATTAAATATAAATTAATAAACTAAAAAAAGTAAACAAGAATAAAAAATGGATTTCCCCTTTTATCTCACCCATGAGATTGGATTGCCCAAGCGGGCCCTTGCCTTCAGCGGGATAATCTCATTTCATTGTTTGCAAGCCAAACTCATCTCACAGAGGCATCAACCAATGGGGATTTGCTTTTACATCTAAATGAGTCATCAGCTTGCGGTCGTGAACACACTTTCGATCGATACAATTATTGACGTAACAAATGCTATTACAATCAGTTATAGTAAAATAAATATCAATAATAATTATCGATAAAAAAATTAAAATTACAAAATAATAACTATATCATTATTTAAATTTATGATTCGAATATAATTTATTTCCTAATGGTAGGATCCTAGGAGCAGAGGCAGGGAGTTTATATTTTATCCTTAGGAAGGTAATTAGAAGAGCAATGATTCGACAAGATCCCTTGCGCTCATTTGTAGTAAACAAACTATATGAGGACCATTGGCCGAAAGAAGTGGAATATAAAAGAGCAATTATTTTTTTAATATATGCATACAAGCTTATTCCTGAAACGAATGTACTTAATTTTTAAATTTTTTTTATATATTTGAAAGATTATATCTTATATTTATATTCAATTATTTGATAAATACAAATGTTGAATATAAATATTTTTTTAAAAAAATCTTGATATCATAGATTTTAATGACATTGACCGTGAACTTTTAAAAATTTTACTAAAATGCATCCTACACGTTATTGCAATTTTGTTTTTAAATGTTCGAAAGTATTAAGGTAAAGGATCAAGGAATTACAGAAAATCATAAAGAAGAAAAAGCAAGAGAAAAATCAATCCAGAGATTTAATGATGTTCAACAATGTGTTTACGTCCTCAGGAGCGGCGACTGAAAGTTTTTATTCACCTCTTAATTTAGGGTTATATCAATAATATTTATATTAACCCTACTCAGTACAATTTTAAAAAATTATCCATGTACTGTACTACAGAGGCCACTCCCAACCTATCTATCTGTGGGCCCTAAAAATAGGACAAATGTAATCGCTCCGCTCTACTTCATTACCCTACGCTCTAACATCTGCCCACTTACCTCTTTCTATATATATATAAAAATATATGAGCTATATACAACAAAAAACTGGTAACTAGTAAGTTTGTTTATAAATATAGCTATTTAAATATAATTATTTTTATAATGTTCTACTAGAAGTTGAAAGCAAGATCACATTATTTTTAATACAAAAGTAAATTGTTTAGAAAACAAAAACATTTATGATAAAAAAATCAAACATATCGTATAGTAACTTATAACTTATAATATCGTTTAAGAAAAATTTTTTAATCATCTAACCATCATAGTATTTTTCTTTTGATTTAATATCTAATTTTTAAAAAATTAACTTATATCAAACTGTCTTATATTCTTCAGTATTTTTAATTTTTATTGGTTATTTATCAATACAGTAATTTTTAATTCAATTATATAAAAATAAAAAAATTAATCTAATATTTTATTTTTTTTAAAAAAAAGAATCAATCATTATTTGACGCATGACACAAATTTGAGAGTTATTTGTATAGTACCAATTAAACTTGACAATTTCAAACAAAACATGATTACTCAAACGCAAAATTAAAAAATAACTAAAACACAAACACAAATCTAAAAAATACTACGAATATGATATAAATAAATAAATGAATCAAAATCTATATAAATAAATTATTAACGTATTAAAATTTATATAAATATATAAAACTTTAAATAAAATTCTAATAAAAAAATACATAACTATGATAGATAATTTTTTTCTCAATTTTTTTCTGTTTCCTCCTCTTTTTCCTTTCCTTTCCTCACATCTTTCTTTTACTTTTCCCTTTCTTTATTCATAAAAAATAATAATTAAAAAAGAAAAAAGAAAAAATGCTTGCAACACATGGCAAGCATTCGTCGACCAATTCCTCCTCAATTAGAAGGGATTACTATAATTAAAATTACATAAGTTTAAATATTTAAATTTATTTAATTAATATGTATTCATATCATATTTATATCAATTGTTTAATTTTTTTAATAAAGAACTCTATTTATTTAGTGATTTCAAAATCGCCATTTTATCAGCGAAGTGCACGTTGAAAGAGGTAAATTAAATGTGGCAAAGATAACTGGGAATGTAGAATAACACCATTTTTCTTCCCAAGAAAAAAAAATCAACAAAAAAAAGGATGTTTAGGGATTTTTTATTCACTATCATTAATGCAATACAAGGGTAAAACAATAATTGGACAGGATCAGATTATTTTGAGCTCACTTTATTTTTTATTTGAATTTTTTTTGATTCAAGTCTCTTTTAAGTTTAAACTTTTTAAAGTTAAGATTTTTTAATTTCAAACGCTTTTGAATCTAGGTTCGAGTTTAAATTTTCATTTTATAATATTTTTTTATTTTATATAAGATGTAATCATTATTACATAATTTAATATTTAATTTTAAAAATAAAATTTTATTTTTTTAAATAAATTTTTATATAATATAATATTTTTATTATATTTATATATTAATATCAATATCTATTAACATGGAAAGGATACGAAATTTAATTTATTATATAAAATAAAATTTGCCGCAATGTGTCAGGACATGAAGCTCGATGCACTGGACTTAAAGGTGAATAAATCTCTTTGTTTCTTTTCTTTTTCTGTTTCCTTCTTTTGTTAGTGCATAGGGATCGAGTTATTAGGATGAATCATAGACTCAAACTAACCTTAAATAGGCTTACTAAATAATCATTTGACTTAGAGTCACTATCAATTTATTTTGACTAGATAAGATTGGTCATAGAGTTTCGCTATCTAGCGTTATGAAATCTTCGGAAGCAAACTTCAAGGTTTATGTTAAAACTAGTGGTCATTTTAAAATGGCTCAAGAGTCAGTTATGACACGAGTAGGGATTCAATCCCTCTCATGGTACTCGATAATCGATACATTTTAATTATTTGTTAACTTATTTCTCAATTTTTATTCAGTTTCGATATCCGATATTTAGTCATAATTCTTGTATTTCAAAAAATTCTCTAAAATAATTTTATTATCCCGTTCATGAGTAAATTAGGTTTGAGAACATTTAAAAAATTGAAAATATCTTTCGCACTCCATAGAAGAAACTAGCGAATTACAAAATTTTTTATTTTTGTAAAATTTAAAAATTCCAATTTCCTTGTTTTTAAGACGATATTCCCTTGTTTAAAATAATCGTTGAGATAATTTTCATATGCTGAAAACACACCTATGGACTACTTTAATTTAGAAATATTATCTCTATTTTTTAAAATATCGATTTATTAATGAAAAAGATAAGATTCGATCTAGGACCCAGTCTCCTTGAAAATTATAAAATTAATCCTAACGACTTAGTTTTTTAGGAAAATAGGAAGCCAAAACAAACTATGTTTAGTCTCAACAAAAGATTCAGACTTAAACCTACAGAACTCGATTTTTATGGAAAGTAAGAAACCTAAATTAAATCTAGACTCAGTCTTAATGGAAATAAGGACTTAAGCCTGACTCAGTTTCTATGAAAACTAAGAAACCTAAACGAAAATAGAATTGGATCTCGACAAAAGGTGTAGAGTAGGTAACTTTTAAGCAAAATGTGAACTAAAGAATGAAAATTGATAATAGGTCCTCAAACTTTTTAAATTTACAATTTAACGCTTAAAAGGCTAAAAAATGCAGGAAATGGATGACAATGACCATTATATCCAAATGGGTAATTATTTGATGGAAATAACCTAAATAGCCTTAGAGTGCAAGGTTTTGCTAAAAGCTCCCTAAACTTTTCAAATTTATAAAAATGACCCCTAAATGATTTTAAATGTATGAAAAGGCACTTAAACAGATTTAAAATGCATGAAAAATGCACACAAATTGCCTAAGGCCATGCAGCCAATCTTAGACTTTCATGAAAAATTTTTCAAAATTTCAATTTAGTCTCTATACTTTAATTTAATTATTACAATGATCCTAAAGTTTTAAAATTTGCTAAAAAAAGCCTAGACCATTTGGTCAAGCACCCAAAATCCCTTTTAGTGGCCCTAAAAATTTTGGAAAAATTATTTCTAAGTCCCTAGAAATTGTAATCTTTTTAAAATACCATAAATGGACTTAAAAATGAAGGGAAAATTACAAAATTTCCCTTTTATATTCAGCCATTGCAAGATTCCCTCCCCCTTAAATTTTTTCCTTTCATGAAAATGAGATACATGGCATCCTAAAATCATCCTAGGCTGCTACAAAGCTTAAATCACTCATGGATAAGTAATTTTCATAAAATTAAGGATGATCATGCTAAATAAAATTTTCCATGATTATATACAAGTCATGCATGGATTATGGAAGTTAGCAACATTAAAATTTATTTTAACACATATGGACATGATTTAAAACACTTTAACTTTGGAAACATGATTTTATTGAATCTCAAACAAAAATAAAAACAAAAATCAAAGAAGATATGGTCATTGCTTTCACCTAAGTAACTTAGGTTCATGAAGCTACCAACAAGGAAGATGAAACTTTGAAAATCAAAGGTGGATGAAGATGAAAATGAATGATGAAAAAAATGAAAGAAACTTTGAAAAAAATTAAAAGAAAAATACCTCTTTGTTGAATCAAACACCTAAATTCAATCGTAAGGCTTTAAAAAATGGATTTTTTCTTAAGAAAATTTAAACCAAAATTAAAAAAAAAAACCAAGATAAAATAATGAAGGTAAGGGGAGGAATTCTTCCAAGGGGGTTTGAAACCCGTTTGGTCAAATTTCCTATTTAGCTTTTATGTTTTATTTTTTTATTTTTATTTTTTTTACTTTTGCTTGTTAGATTAAAATTAATTAAAATTTGTCATAATCCGACCCCTTTTTCATGAATACCATGCCTTTTGTCATATTTTTCTTACAAGCCACGACCTAAATCTCATGATAACTATAGTGTACTTCTTTATCGGACAAATTGAAACTAGTTGAAATGGAAGTAAATTGGTTTGGGAAAAAAAAAATCTAATTTCTACCAAATTAGTTCTCATGTAACCATGTTGGAGCTAGCTTAAATTGAACTAGTTTGGTGAGAAGAAAAGTTTAATTTGAACCAAATTAGTCCTATGTAACTAGAAATTTGTTGTAATTGATATTAAAACATCTAACCAAAATTTTTCACGTAACCAAATAAATAAATTAACAATTAAAAATAAATTATTCACAAATAAATTTTAATTAGAAATTTACATGCATATAAAAATATGGAAAGTAAGGAAATAAATAAAATTCAAATGCAAAAGTCCTAATTGAAAATTACAAGGAAAAATTTAAATTTGAAGGATTAAATTGAAGCAAACAAAAGTTGAATTAAATCCATGTACTTAAAGGGTTTAATTAAAATTTTACATGTTAAAGTTTGAATAAGAATCTAATCATGTAAAATTCTAATTAAAAGACCATAAGGAAAAATTGAATTGAAGAAATTAATGTAGAAAAATTGGAAGGTTTTTAGTGCAAAAAAAAAAAAAAAACCTAGAAAAAGGTTAATTAATAATTCTATACGTTATATTAAATCGAATTCAACCATGTGGAAATTCTATTTGAAATTCCTAAGAAAAATTGAATTTAAGAAATTAAGGTGTAAAAATCCAATTAAAAAAAATTGGATGGAAAAATGTAGAAAAATCCTAAAATGCTTTACTCAAAATTCTCTATGTAAAAAAAATTAATTAAAACCCCTAAGGAAAAATAAGTCATCCAATTAGGAAAATTAGGGTTGAAAGTCTAGAAAAATTGTTAAAACTTTAATCAAATTTTTTTATGTAAAGAATTTTGATTAAAAATCTCACTATGGTTTCTAAAATTCCTAGTGTCAAAGAATTTAATTTTCATGCTAAAGAAATCTTAGTGGAGGATTCCATGCATTAAAATTCTAAGTAGGATATTGCATGAATAAATCATGTTAAAATGTTTGAAAAGTACCCTAGTGTTGAATTCTAATAAAATTGAAATTCTATCTTTTGTATAGAAAAAATACAAGAAAATTAGAAGTTTATTCAAGAAAAAAAATTCTAGTTTTGGAAAATTAAAAATAAAATTTTTCCTAAAAAATGAATCTGAAATATTTGAGTAAAGGTAATCAACAAAAATAAAAATTCCTAAGCTTAGAAAGAGTTTATTTAATTGAAAATATTTAATGATGATAAAAGAATAAAAAA
>JAQSVH010000009.1:3550181-3565539 GCA_029448705.1 Adansonia digitata
AAATAAAACAATAATTCAAATAAAATAATATTATTGCAATCGAATTATAAAATTCTTATCTTATCCCGCCCAATTAAAATCACGAAATCATTAGCTGGATTTGCTACTGGTCAAAGAAGGAATCTTTTGTCGTAAAGAATTAGAAATTTATAAATTTATATCATATTTGTGTATTTTATCATATCATAATAAATACAAAATCTAATAAAACAAAATGTAAACTTTGTTGTCGTTTAAAAGACAAGAATAAGATCAACATCACTAACTCGAAATAGTGGAATATTTAATTATTTTAATCAAATATATGTTTATGAACTGAAAACCTTTTTACTGTATTAACTAATGGGCAAAAAACATTAAATATCAAATGCTGAGTCCACAATAAAAAAAGAATCTTTACAGCACTAACTAATGAAAAAGATAATTACAGACAAATTAATAAAAGTAAGCTAAAAAGGTTTAAACTTTGTAATGAGATGAAAAAGATTAACAAAAATAGGTTAAAAAGTTTTAAACTTTAAAATAAGATGAAAAATGTTAATAAAAGTAAACTAAAAAAATTTAAACTTTTTAATTAGATAAAAAAGATAAAACGTTTGAGAAGAAAGATGCTTGCCAAAAGGGAAATGCAACTCTAAAATAAGTTATAAAAGTTTAAACTTTGAAATTAGATAAAAAAGATGAAACCTAAGAAGAGAAACATATTTGGCATAAAGAAAATAACTTTTAGCATAAAATAATTAAACTTTGAAATGAGATTAAAAAAAATTAACAAAAATAAGCTATAAAAATTTAAACTTTAAAATTAGATGGAAAAGATGAAACCTTTGAAAAGAAACATACTTGACGTAGAAAAAACCTACAAACTTCAAAAATAAACTAAAAGAATTTAAACTTTGAAATAAAATGAAAAAGATGAAAACTTGAAAACCAAGCACTTTTGATCTAAGGAAAAACCTGCCAATTTAAAAAATAAGTTAAAAATTTTAAATTTTAAAATAAGATGAAAATAAGGATAAAATTAGATTTTTTCATAGAACAGGCTATTCACTCAAACCCGAAAGCTTATCCAATATTTAAAAAGATTCGAATAAAAATATTAAATTCAAAAAATAAGCTTGTGAAAAACTTAAAACCCACTTCTAAAAACAGGTTAGGCCTTGTGCAAAAAATAAAAATTAGGCCTGAGCTGACCTAGCCTGACTTGAATACACTATTAAATTATTATTTATATTTTATAATATAAATAAATAATCTATAATAATATATAAAATTACCTAAATACCCTAATAATAATGAGTAACCCCACCCTAACCATTGTTACCTAATTGTAATTACCCAATACTTTAATTTCCACAACCAAATACCCATTACCCAGCCCAGCATGTATTCCTTCAAGTTCAAATGCCCTAATTTCATTCCTTCAAGCCACAACATCGCTTCCCTCACTTAGCCTACTCGCATGCATCCTTCACCTCATTTCTTTTTTTTTTGTTAGGATTTTCTCTAATAAAAACGCGTTGGTTCAATTCATTTGTAAGTTACTTTTTTTTATAATTATTTTATTTTTTTTCTTGTTTTTCATTGTTAATGGCGTAGCTTCAAGATATCAAGTACCGAGTTTTTGTTTAATTACGTTTTTGTTTAATTACATTTTTGTTCAAGATTTGTGGTATTAGCTTGGATTGATTGAAAGTTTTCATATTGAATTAGCTTTATCTCACACATGCTTCATTAAACACTAATTAAGTTATACTTTGTAGGAGGATATTTTATGATTATATTATTACACCAACTGCATCAACCTCTTAAAAGTTTTGTCTATTTAAACTTAATTTCTTTTTTTCTCATTTTGGAGGAGTATACTAATAGCATAGTAGTTAAAAAAGAAATCTCAAGGCTTCAACGAAAAAATTTAGGTCGGTCGGGTCAAGTTCGAGCTTCTATTTGGTAATACGAGTCGAGCGTGGTCAAGAGAGATATCCATATTTCAGGTTAAGGCAAGCCTGGGCAAACAATCAAGCTGTTCGTATCATGTCTAAGCCTAGCCCGTCCTATGAATACTTTTAGATAAAACCTTAGAAAAAAAAAAAGATTGACTTAAGATAAAACCCTAGAAAAGAAACATGCTTGGTTTAGTATAAAACCTTATAAAAGAAACATTCTTAGTTTAGAGAAAAACCTGTAGCACTAATAAAATTTAAACTTTGAAATAAGATGAAAAAAATTAACAAAATAAGCTAAGAAAATGTAAACTATAAAATAAGATTGAAAAAATAAAACCTGAGAAAAAAAAATGCTTCATTAGAGAAAAAAACCTATAACTCAAAAAAAAATTTTAAACTTTGAAATAAGATAAAAATATTAAAAAATTAAGCTAAAAAAATTAAACTTTTAAATGAAACATGCTTAGCTCAGAGAAAAAAAAAACTTACAACTTAAAAGATAAGCTAAAAAGTTTAAACTTTTAAAAAAAATTAAAAAATAAAACATTGGAAAAGAAACGTGTTTTGTTTAAAGAAAAAACCTGTAACTTCAAAAATATGTTAGAAAAATTTAAACTTTAAATTGAGATAAAAAATGAAATCTTAGAAAATAAACATACTTGACTTAGAGAAAAAAGACTACAATTTCAAAAATAAATTTAAAAAATTTAAACTTTGAAATAAAATGAAAAGGATGAAACCTTGAAAGAGAAACATTCTTGTCTTAGAGAAAAAAAGCTTGAAACTAAAAAAATAAGCTAAAAAATTTAAACTTTGAAATGATATTAAAAAAATTAAGTCTTAGAAAAAAATTTTTGCTTAGAGAAAAAGCTTCTAACTCAAAAGTTAAGCTAAAAGAAATTTAAACTTTAAAATAAGATGAAAAAAAAGAATTGTTGAAAAACAAATATGCTTGACTTAGAGAAAAAAAAATTTACAACTCAAAAAATAAGTTAAAAAAACTTGAACTTTGAAATTTGATGTTAAACTTTGGAAAAGAAACATTTTTGGCTTAGGGAAAAAACTTGCAACTCCAAAAATAAAATGAAAATAATTTAAACTTTGAAATGAGATGAAAAAAAATTAAATGTTGAGAAAGAAACATGCTTTGCCTAGAGAAAAACCTATAACTCCAAAGAAATAGAAAAGATAAAACCTTTAAAAAATATGCTTTGATTAGTGTAAAATCTTAAAATAGAAGCATGTTTAGCTTAGGGAAGAAAAACCTATAACTATACGAAAAAAAAAAGTAAAATTTGAAATAAGATTAAAAACCTAACAAAAATAAGCTGAAAAAATTTAAACTTTGAAATGAGATAAGAAATAAAACATTGAAAAAGAAACATGTTTGGGTTAGATAAAAAAGTCTACAACTATAAAAAAAAAAAAAAAGAGTTAGAGTTTGAAATAAGGTGGAAAAGATAAATAAAACTAATAAAATATATAACTGAAAATATAAACCTTAGAAAAGATATAATTGGCTTAAAGAAAAAAACTTGCAACGTCAAAAAAAAAAGTTAAAACAATTTAAACTTGAAACAAAAAAAAACTTGTAACCCCAAAAATAAGCTAGAAAAATTTAAACTTTAAAATGAGATGAAAAAATAAAATCTTTTGAATAAACATGCTTGACTTAGAAAAAAAACCTATAACTCCAAAAATAAGTTAAAAAATTTAAATTTTGAAAGAAAATGAAAAAGATAAAATCTTGAAAAAGAAATATTCTTGGAAAAAAAACTTGCAACTCAAAGAATAACTTAAAAAATTTTAAACTTTGAAATTAGAATAAGGAAATGAAACCTTGCAAAAGAGGGGAAAAAAAACTACAACTCCAAAAAATATAATAGTAAGTAATCGGATCGGATCATCAAAGTTATTATTGTATTAAAATATGATTCAATTTCCAAAAATAATTGTAAAAAGAAATGGACTTTAACCAATTAATCAAATTTTAATTTATGAAAATCAAGAATCATAAAAAAAAAAACTTGTAAAAATTTTTAATTTAGTCTAAATCATTGAATAAGGAAAAGAGAGAACTTACCTAAGAAAATAAAATTATATCATGAAAATCTCGTTAACCTAAACCTAAAAATATATAAAATCCACCAAATAAAAAACACTTACCCATTGTTGATTGCAAATAATAATTAAGATGGAATTTGATAATCCAAAAATGACAAGAAGCAAAGTATTTACACATAAAATATAAAGAGAAGAGAAATGATAAAGAAGAATAAAATTAACTAAAGGGTATGTTTTTTAATTTAAATACTCATTGTTAAAGAAAGAAAATTTATGAAAATTAATTAAATAATCATCGTTATACAAAAAATTAGAGAGAAAATGTTCTTTTCTAGCAAATTATGAAAATAATAACCGTTATTAGTAATTAACTTTTTCATGTATTAGGGTTCTGATGTACTAAATAATAAATCTTCTAAATCCTTGTGCTAAATTATAATTACTATTGTGTATTGTAGTAAGCAAGGGTCGTATCCACAGAGATTGTTCTTAATTTATAAGTTATTGATACAAAACTCTAATTCAATATAACCAAACAAATTAAAAAAGACTTCGCAAAAGGTACAAAATAAACTTAGATGGAAGGTGATGTATGATAGAATAAGAAAGCCAAAAAGTAAAACTAAGATATATGAAAATAGAATAATAGGTGACAATAATAATGAAAAGTATAATTAGAGAATCATTCACCATCTCTAAACACAACTATGAAACAATATTAGAATTATCCCCAATTGTTTCTTGAAGTTACCAATGTAGATAGCAATAAGTTTTGCTACCTCATTCTTTCTTTAGTTTGTTGTTAGATAGAATAAACTCTATATTTAATCCATGACTATTAAATAATCTAGAATAAGCTATCTAGATTTAATTTAATAAAAGTTTTAAGATAAGAAAAATAGGTTGGTATATGCAATAAATACAAAAGCTCAAATTATTTAACCTAGGTTATATTCCATATTGTAATGAACAAAAACTTAGCTATAATCATTGGTCACAAATTGCTACTAATAACAGGAAAGCAAGACAATTATGAATCAAGATTTTTAACCTAGCAATAGATAACTATCTAGGTCTATTTAGTTGCGCATTTAAATAAATAAAGAAAAAAATCATAAATGTAAGCAATTTTAATAAATAATTGTTGAATAATTCTGAAAATCAATTACAAAGTCATGTAAAGGGCTTTGAAATCAACCTTAACTAAGCAAAAAGAATCTAGTTAGACATGTTTGATATATTTAATAATAGATTCATGGGAAAATTCCAGCAAGAATATAAGAGAAAAAAAAGAAAGAGAGAAAAAAGAAACTTAAGTATGTTGGCTGATTGTAAATCTAGCCTTTTTGTTTTAGTCTTTTTATTGTTCTCCTCTTTTTCCCTTCTAGTTATTCTTTTTGTGCTCTTAACCTCTTCTTGATTCTGATTTTGCATCCTTTTAAATGCTAAGGTTAAGTTTCTACTTATAATAGCTGAAAAAAACTCTAAGTAAGGTTGAATAATTTTATTCAAAGTAGGAAATTTGAATGTTGCTTTCACAATAGATTGGATTAACCCATTCTGATGCTTTTTAAGCACATATCAACCAATTCTTAGAGTGTAAGAATCAATCTTTTATCAAATAATATGATCTTTTTTACTCTAATATCTTTTTCCATCTTGTGATTCTGACATTATAAACTCATTAACATTGGCTTTGGCATGTTTTTGCTTCATTTTTCAAAATAAATCTAAAATTGAAATATAAATATAATTGACTAAAATAAAGATAGAAAACATAACAAAAACTAAAAATAGAAAGTGTGTAAAATATGTGATTTATGAACTTATCAAATGCGTAAGTTATAGAAAGAATTTATGAAAATTCATTAAACACTCAATATTATTATAAAGTAATACGTAAGAACTTTTCTTTTGTCAACAAATTAATAGCCATTAACATTAATTAAAATTATTATATTAAATGATTACAAATATAGAAGACTTGATTACCTTGATTATAGAAAGACTATTTAAGTTTTAGACTCTATTTAATTTATGACGTTAACAGAGTTGGAAATATAATTATTTTTAGAAGACACTTATGGCCTTATTTACTCACCAATGGAGCTGAATATATATATATATATTTATTGATATATAGATTAATGATGAATATTTATCTCCGAATAATTGAATGTATTAAAAAGTTAGCTAATAAAATAATTTATAATTTTTTAAGTATGTTATACCTTCAATATGTGAAGGAGCTAGGTGCTTATCAATATGATTCATTAATTAGTTTTCTAAATTTCTTGCATGGAAATATCAATTGGATATGGCTCTATAATTTTCTAACTACTAATGCTTATAAATATTTGGAATTTTTAAATACTTGTCAATATAATTAGTTTTTTGAACTTTTAAATACTTGTCAAAAATTTTTAAAAGAATTCAATCCAAGAAAAAAAAATAAAGGAAAAAGATCGAAAGATCAAAGTAGATTATATATAGTAAATAGCAAAAATTATAATATAATACGATTGACCTTATAACTCTAAATTAAAGTAGACAGAAAGCTATCTATACAATGTTGCAAGAGATCATTTCTTTAATATATATATATATATATATACATGAATAATTTTAAAAGTATTTTAAATTAAAACTGTAACAAATTATAATAAGGTAAAAATGATTGTAGATAAATCTATGCAATTAATCTAAAAACTCTTAATTCCTTAAATCTAGTAAAAATTAATTATCCAAAATAAGCAATACCTAAATGAAAGAACCAATACCTCATGCCATCATACCCAACTGCACTTTTAAGCCAAATTCCAAGCAAAAGTAACGGGCAACTCAAATCCTTCATAAGAAAAACTTCAACCTTTTAAAAAGTATGAAATAATAATAATAATAATAATAATAATAGATTTCAACAGTAAAAAAAGAGAAATCAAATTTTCAATTTCAAAATTGATTATCAGTCCTCACCCATAAACCATAATAAACATTCAAAAGTTTAAATTCTTATCTTCAAAAATGCATATTTTTCAGTATAGCTATTGTTTTAATATCAATGCAAGCAACCATCAAAATTAAAAATTTGTGATTAAGAATGTATTATATTTAAGTAATTGAAATGCAAAAAGTAATAATTAAAAATAAATATAATAGTGCGCCTAAGATTGAAGAATATTTTTTAATTTATTAACACATGGTACGAGAGTTATTGTTTCAAATTTTTATATACTTGGAGCTAACTTATACATAAACCATAAAAAAGTTTAAATCAAAATATCATTTTACACCAAAAGTAAAAGAAATGACTAAACAGTAATATTTTCTGACATTATTACATACAAAGTTTAATCATCGTAAAAATATAATTAACAGTAATTTAAACTTCCAACATGCTTGATATGAAGAACTCGTAAAAGAACGGCACGCTGTAATCACCAATCAATGATTCACTCATGGGTAATATATCCCAAGCATTAATTTGCTAGAAGGAATTGAAGTAAAACATTATACATGCTCAAGTATATTTGATATTTTTCTGTCGATAATCCATTAATATATTTCTCTTTTAAGTACACATTAATATTGAAAGCAACACTGACTAATCAGGCACCCGTTCTCGTTTGATATTTGTATTAATGGATGGTAATTATTCATTTTGAACAAATATACATCAGTCAATAAGAAAAATACTATAGACCAAAAAGATAAACAAAATAGAAACCGCTACCATTTCAATAGCCACAAAAATTTTAAGAGAACTATTACTCATACGAAATAATATTTTATACTCAAAATTTTGAAATGGAATAAACAAAAATAAACACCATGGCCATGATATCCTAATCAAATTAAGAATAGAGTAATAAAATTGCATTAATTAAAAAATTAATGGTAAATCTATACTAATCACATATGTAGAATACATTTAATTAGTTTGCTATTTCTTTGGGTAAAAAATATTAGCTTTATAACTTGCAAGCCCTTCCTCTTTGAGCTAGGCTAGCTTTTGGTTTTTTCAGTTATAAATGAAAGTTGAAAATTGAGAAAATATTGTATATAATTCTCTTTTTTCTCCATGAACAATTTTAAATTTTGGAAATATATATGATTGAAGATTATGTATATGATTGAATCATTTGCAAAAATTAGAAAAGAATATTATTTACTTGAATAACATAAGGTTGTCCACCTCAATTTAACCTATAACAATGCAAGCTATAAAGGATACTACATATATGAACAACTGCAACCAAAAGGAAAATGAAAAGCAATCAAATTATGTAGCTTTTTAGGTTTATTTATAAGGATGACCACGAAATAACTATGACTTGAATTAACTAATTTCAAAACTTAATAAAATATATTTATTATAACAAAACATTTTTATAAAATAATAGTATCAAGAAATCTTCTTGAACATTTACGTGCACTTACCCTTCGCCTGATATTTGATGTAGAATTTTGCCTATTACAATCTTTACCAAGAGCCACTGCCCATTGTTTGGTCGAAAAAAACATTTTCACTGAGAAAATATCTTGTTTTAAAGAATATTCCAAATATTTTACTTAAGGTAGAATGTATCTGAAAGCAATCAAGAACATATACGTCCTCTACAACTATAAATGGAAAAAATCATTAAGTTATAGAATCCCTTCGATTCTAGTAATATCTCGAATACGTTTCTTCCAAGGATGAAATATATTCCTCTGTCATTAAACATTGAAATAATAAATCCTTAATGCTTATAAATATTTCGTAGTAAACATTAGTCAGCAACTATTTTCAAAGAGGGAAAAAGGGGAAAAAAAAAAAAAAGGTATTTTTTTCATGATTGTCTTTTCTTTTTCCAAAGTAATTTTGCAAGAGTTTGGACTCAAAAGAACATGATTATTCTAATTTCAAATCAGTTATATTCTAAGAGACATGTCATTCTTGGTGAAAGCAATTGAAAATTAAAACCCACTAACAATCAAGCACTGGAACCAAAGAATCTATAGTTTTGCTGAAAGGCTGTATTGAAGGACTCGTGTTCTAGTGCTTCCAAAATCCACTATAACAGTAGAATATGAACTTTCTAATATATTTCGAGCTTGCATAAAATTAAATGCTAAATAAACATCAATAGATGATAATGGGATATGAAAGCCAAAAGAAAATAAAAAATTGCTAAAAAAACTAATGAAAGAGACTATCTAACATTTACCTTTCTGATTTGAGATGCCACCAATTTCATGTAAGATCAAAAATGAAAAAAATAATAATATGAAAAATGTTTATGAAATTTAACTAAAGAAAAAAAATAAAAAATTGCTAAAAGCCTAATGAAAGAGACAATTTAACACTCACTTTACTGATTTGAGAAGTCACCAATTTTTTGCAAAATCAAAAAGGAAAACTTATAATATGAAAATTGGTTATGAAATTTAACAAAAAAAATTATTCGATATTAAACAAAAAATAGATATATATAAAATTCTTTTAATGTTTCTGTGTTCAATTTCCTCTTTCTTTTTATTCTTTCTTCTCTCTCTTGCTCCTTATTTGTTTGTTGACAATTTTTAAACATAGATTGATGATAATCTAGCATTTATGCTAGATTGAATTTTTTTTTTTTTAAGAAAACCAAAAAGCATCATAATTTCTTTGCACTTTCCTTTTCTCAACATTTTCTCATTTCTCTAACGAAAAGTAATCGTCTAGAAGCAGATTGAAAGAAAATTGAAAAAAAAAAAAAAAAAGGAGAGACAAAGAAAAATTAGCAAATACCTTAGCAGCAAGGTATTCGAGGATGGCAGAAAGCTAAACGAGTTCTTTGATCAAATATCCAAGGCTTCTTTGAAATCACTTCGAAGATCACGTGGAACAGGCAGTTAACTAATAGTAGAATTAAACCTTGAGCATAATGATCAAAAGAGCCCCACAAATTCGTGGATAAAGGTGTTCATGGGCCAAGCCAGGTTCGGACTTACTTAAGTATAATATTAACATTAAATATGATTGTCAAATTTAGTTTGGCTTAAAATATAGATTTCGAATTTTGTCCAAGTCTATTCATATTTATAAATGGATAGTCCAAGCTAGCATAGACCCACTTATATTATATTTTTTTTATAATTTATTTTTAAAAAATATATTTTAAAATTTTAATTTTTATTAATTTAATCTTTTTCTTTTATTAAAATTTAAAATATAAATAATTTAACTTAGTTTTTAATGTTTACACTAATATTAAATATATATTTTTATAAAATAAAAATTATATAATATATAAAATATAAAATTAGTATATATTATGTAATAGTAAATTAAGCCTTTTAGAATCAAGATCAGGTCTTGAAACTTAGAGCTAAGGCTCGACCCATTTTTTAGTTGAGCTTAATTTTTTTGCTTAAACCCATTTTTAAGACTTAATATTTTTATTCAAATTCTTTCAAATATCGGGTGGGCTTTTGGGCTTAAGTAAGTAGCTTGGCTCTTGAATAAGTTTATTTATGGAACACTTATTAAGTCCTAAAAGACTCAAAAATTACAAATTGTAGATCAACAACCATACATAGAGGTCAAACACTCAAATTATAATATTAAAACAACCTAAACCCAAATTGGCCTGGATTTGAAATAACCCAATCCTTGAATAAAAACTTATAGAGATATACATAATAAAAATATTCTCACTTCCTATATTTATATTACAAATCAAGTGAAAACAAAATAATTGTATTACATATAATAAGTTATACTTTATATTACAAGAATGCATTATCATGTGATATATAAAGAATTATTTTCTTATTGTTATACATGTTATTTGGAAAAAATGTATTGTTTAAATTTAAAATTTATAATATCTTACCATATGATTTAGATTAACTTTTTCAATGATTATTTAAGTTGATTCATTAGATGAAACTTGTTACTAAGCTCATAAAAATTAAATATTTTTTTATTGTAAAGTGTAACAAACAGAAATATATATATATATAATCATATATTTATATTAGACCTGCTCGTAGGCCGGGCCCGGCCTGGCCCGAAATATGGGCTTCAAATTTTGCCTAAGCCTGCCCATATTTGTAAATAGATAGTTCAAGCCCGTTTAGGCCTGCTCATATTATATTTTTTTATACTTTATTTTTTTAAATATATTTTTTTAAATTTAATTTTTATTAGTTTAATAATTTTCTTTTATTAAGTTTATAAAAATAAATAATTTAACTTAGCTTTTAAAGTTTACACTATAATATTATATATATGTATTGTTTATCTGATAAAAATTACATAATACATAAAATATAAAATAAATATATATAATATAATAGTAAAATAGGCCGGGCCAGGCCGAGCTCGAGCTTTGAAAGTCAAACCCAAGGCTCGACCCATTTTTTAATGGGGCTTTTTTTTTGGTCCAAGCCCATTTTTTGAGTCTATTATTTTTATCTAAACTCTCTCAAATTTCGGGCAGACCTTCGGGCTTGGGCGGATAGTCCGGCCCTTGAGCATGTCTAATTTATATATATTAATTTGATGAGATTTATACATTATACAAAAATACCGTGTACATTAACGGGTTAAGCATTGCTTCTTTGCTTACCAGGAAATTTTTAGTAATTTCATTCATTATGTTTAGCTTTAACAAATATTTAGCATAATTAACTAATTTAATTTTTTATTTTTATTTTGGTTAAGAATATATTTTCTTTCATTACACTTGACAATTAAACTTTTAAGTAAAGTTTTTAAAATATAATTTAATTTTAATAACAAGTCATTTCAAGTTGTAAAATTAATTCTTGCGGTAAGACTCTTAATATTAAAGGTTGTTTGTCAATGTTTTGAACATTTTTTTCATAGTGTAAAATTTTACATATCATGCAAATATGTAAATGGATTGGGGTGCCGGTTTTGCTTTTTTAAAAACATGATAATATTAGCTTATTAAGGGTTAATATTATAAACAATCCCCGAAATTTATTAAAATTATTAATGTAATACCTCTACTTCTAAACTAGTGATTTGAGTATTTTAAACTATTCTTTCATCTATTAAAATAACACATAAAATTAATTTTATTAAATTTTTTAATATTTTTGTAATCAATTAAAATATAACACGTGTCACTTTAATTTACTAAATTTCGTTAAACAAACGAAATTTGAAAAACATTTTATTTCCTCCCCTATGTCAGCATCGACTTTGCAACCACCAACTCCACCACATGGAGTAAGACAGTTAAACGAAACGCCTTTCACCTCTGTTTTTTTTTTTTTTTTTAACTCCACTTCTGGCTAACACTCCTCACAAGCCGTTTAGACATAGTCAGAGCCTCAAAATCCTCACGAAGTGACTTCTTGCTGGCAGACATTATGGTCTACAGCTCTGGGCATTCAAAGGTGCACACCCATTTCTTTGTTGCTAACTGCATTTTGGTTACGTAAACTCTTTCCATGTGCAAGAAAGCACGCTGATAAGATTGGAGCCAAGCATGTATACAAAACAGGAAAGAATTATTAACATAAAGCTATGAAATAGGAATACTAAAACAAGACGGGGTTATCAACAAATACAATCGGCTGAACTTGGGAAAAAACTAATTAAAAAATACTTGATTTTCACTCCTTAATTACGAAAATCCCTCTAATCACTTGACTGTCCTCAAAATCCGTCAGCAATCCCTCCAAACCCCTTCGAAATTCCCTCGAAAATCTTCGAACTGTTGCTTCTATACAATCGATTCGAAATCCCTTACCTAACAAGTCGTAGAAATCGAATCGATTTCTAAAATAGAATTGATTTCTGATTCTGAATCGAATCGAATAGAAAGGCATTTAGGGTTTTTTCTTCTTACGGAAATTTGAGAAAATGGTCAACCACATTTCTCTTACCATTCTTTTTTTTATCAACTCAATATTTTATCAATAATTTTTAAGAAATTGTAAAATAAAATGTTTTTTAAATTTCATTTTTAGCAAAATTTAATAAATTAAAGTGACATGTATCATGTTTTAATTGACTATAAAGAAGGAAATTTGAAAAAAAACCTAATAGAGTTAACTTCGAGTGCTACTTTAATAGACGAATGAATACTTAAGATATTTAAATCCACATTTTAAAAATAAAAGTATCGTATTGACAATTTTGACAAAGTTCAAAAGCCATTTATAGCATTAATTCATTTATTAAATATGATTTTTTATTTTGTATAAAATTCTACTAAAATCTCTTCAAAATTAAATTTAATTGGATTCTAAAATTAAAAAAAAATTAAACTCAAATCCAAGATGATCAAAACCCAAAATAATTCAACATGAAATAATCTAAATAAAAAACAACTTAAATTTAAAATGATTCAAATTCAAAATAATTCAAATATAAAAAATAAACCGAATTGGTTCAACTTAAACTCAATGAAACCCGCTTAATACCTGCCTAATTGGCAAGTATATATTGAATCAAGCAGTCAAGTATGCTATATGCCTGTTATTTTGCTGACCAATTAATTTTCCACTTTTCATATGTCTTTGGATTCCATCTACAAGTCAGCCCGGCCTCCACGTCTCATTCTTGGTCTGGAGATAAATTTTAATTTCTTGCAATTTTTGTCTATTGCATTTTGCCGAGAAAATTCAAGTTTAAATAACGGTAAGTAAGACTTTTGTTTTCCCGACATATCCAAGAATCTTTCTTTTCTTTTTTTTTTTTTTTATAAATTCTTACTTAGACCTAATTAATTAATAGTAGCAAGGGATTTTTATTTTCCAAAAGAAAATTTCATGCCCTCAACAATGCTTAGTTTAATCCCATTTCTGACTCATTATGTCTAACAAAGTTAAAGGCAAGTTTGAGATTATGGCCCAAAGATTCAAAGATCTGCCCATATGAAAAAAAAAAGTGCATTTTGAGATGGGTATTAGGCACTAATTCTTAACATACCATAATTATTGGGCACTAACAGTTAACATACCATAATTATTGGGCATAGGGAAATCTTATTATTTGTTGTCTCCATCAAGCACATTCCTCAATTTTTTTAAAAATAATCTAATTAAAAAAATTTATAAGTGGGTCATTTGAGGTTTAAAATAAAGGAATCTAGGACTGTATATTATAAATTATATCTATTATTTTAAATAAGTAGGGATAGTATATCCAATTGGTCAAAAGTGCATTTTCCATGGGTAGAATTTTGGACGGTCCACTTTGAGAACCATTCTCACCAATCTAGTTTCTTCAGTAACCCATGGTCCCTCCCCCAATAATTTCTACTTTACATATGTTAATTATATCAAAGCCTAGTACATGTTAACTTTTGGTAATTGTGGCAATTGAAAACTATGGAATTAGAGGGCATAATTCCATTCTCTCATTCTGAAGGGAAAAATGCTAGGCATACTCATAGAATACATATTATTAATCGATGCAAAATTAAATATTTTTACATAATTTTATATTTTTTTATATAATTTATATTTTATTAATTCAATCATTGAATTTTATATTCTCTTCATAAATTATGCACGTTAAATTTAAAATTAATTAAAAATATTTAATTATTTATTCTGTAATAATAAAATTTGAACCGTTTTATGTTGAAAAGTAGTTTCTTTGTGTTTCATTCTTATTTATATATATGTAGACATTTAGGGGAAAAAAAGTTAAATAGAAAACATTTTCTCATGTTAAAGTTTTTTTTTTTTAATCAAATTAATTGTCATTGATGACAATTGGTGAGTCCATAGGAATAAGATCGAATCTCAATTGATATAAAAGAAAAAAAAAAATTCTTTTCGTGTCAACCGGACTAACCTTGTGAGTATCTATCTTTAAATATATTAAAGTTAAAAAAGGAAAATTCTGCTTATGTAGTTGGTAGTCACACTCACACCACAGTCCAACCACGACCACAAAGAATCCCCTAAAACACATTATAATTTATGTATTTATATTATATTTAAATATTTTTATATATCATAATATTATATAGGTTCAAGTAATCAATGCATTATAAGCATTAATTAAAAATTCTTTGTTTACTAATTTAAAATTTTTTACATTCAATATATTATTTTTATAAATAAAAAAAACAATATATTAATTATACTTTTCTTTTCATATATATATATATATAAAAGCTAAACATGTACCATTAGCCATTGCTTAATATTTTCTTATTATATATTAATAATTTTTATCATATATATTTTGACATATTAATATACTCGTATAGTATTTATTTTATTTTTCAATGTTATATTATATTTTTATTATTTTTTATATTATATTTATATTTTAAAATATAACAAACACAAGAAAAAGAAGGGAAACAGACAGAAAGAGAACTTGA
>JAQSVH010000009.1:3578091-3596233 GCA_029448705.1 Adansonia digitata
ATTTATACCTTAATTGCACCTTTCCATTAATACCCCATATCAATAATAATTTTAAAAAATTTAAAATTCATTAATAAATATATTGTAATTATCTTTAATCCTTTTATTGAATTGCAAAAAATTGAAATATCATATAGCTAATGAAAATATTTAATTAGGCTGGGAATAATTAAGAAATGAATATAATTAATTACGAAAGTTTTACTTTTGAAATTAAAAAAAAATAAAACATAAAAGTAGAGAAAATAACCCAAGAAAATTTAAGGATGGATTAGAATTTTTGCAAAGTCGTCATAAAAAAAAAACAATATGTAAATTAAGGAGCTTCAAATTTTTAAAAAGATAATTAGGATATGATAATTTTTTTTACATAGTGTTATTATATCACATTTAATTCTCCAAATATATATTATTTAAAATAAAATTTTTATTCTTTTATTGGATGAATAAATATAATAGATTAGTGGATACATACTTGGAAGCTATTGAATTTCAAAAAGGGAGGAAAGACTTTTGGGGAGAATATGGCATAAAGAAAATAAAATTATTGTATATATATATATATATGCACACACACACACGAACACATTATAAGCTTTAAAGAACTTAAAGACATAAAAAAAGTAACTCTTAAAAAAAATAAAAGACAATTAATTTTGCATAAATAAAAATAATATAATGGGTAATGAAGGCAATTTTAAAACAAAAATTAATTAAAAATATAATAATAAAATTTTAAAAATAATGATGCCTTAATTAGTTTCTATCGAAGTATCTAGATTACTCTTATCTCCATCAAAATGAAGAATAATTTATATTTTTATTACTTATTTTAATTTATGTTAGTAATAAATTAACCAATAAAAGTTATTTATTTATTTATATTTGTGATTTTTGCATTTATAAGAAAAAAATTAACATTATTTCCGAAAGCTTTTAAATTATGAACATTATATTTCATATCTAAATATACAAATTATAAAATGAGAACATTCCATTCACTCATTTACTTAAAATGCATAAACAAATAATAATTAATAATAATTATTTTATTGAATTTACAAACACATTTTATTTTAACATTTGAGGCTTAAAAAAATGTAAAACTATCTAACAAATAATGAAGTTTCTTATCTAAAAATTACTTTTAATAAATAATTAATAAATTTTATTTATATTATTTAACAATTAAAAATAAAATAATTAACAAGTCAAGCCCCGTGTAGTGGGGCTATGTTTCGAGTTATATATATTTACAAGAAAAGGGTCTACGTTCTGAGGTAATAAAGGACCGCGACTTTAGGAATAACTTTAAACGTGAAACATGCAATTAAGTTGCCTTTATTCCAAAGGCATCCGCGGCTGGCTGGGCTCCACCATTTTCTAAAGTGGAGTTAATATAACTTTGTGACCTTTAACTTAATCAAAATTCTTTTTTTATAGAGTAAAAATGCATATTTAATATCTTGTTTATGCAGATAAAATTCACATAAAATAATGATTTTGCATCCATTAAATGTTAGGATCATAAAAGTAATTGTTAATATATTTTTTTTACTAATTTTACATATTAACATCTCTATTTTTATTAATTTTACATATTAATATTTTTCTTTTTAATAATTATTTAAGATTATGATATCAAGGAATATTTTTTTAAAATTTTGTTATTTCATTTAAGTAATTTTTTATATTTTAAACTATATTGAAATATATTGTCAATATTTAATTTACGATTAAATAAATACTTAATTTTAAATTTAAATAAAAAATAAATCATTGATTTATACCTAAATAAAACTTAAATATATATCAATTTTTGGTTTTGAAAATAAAAAATTATTTAATACAAGTCAAATTATAAGATTTATTTAAATATAATAAACATATAAAAAATACAATAATCGGGAATTCTTTTAATATTTTAAATTAATATTTTTGTTCCACAAAATATTTAGGTCGCGGCCGACCCTCGTACTTCTCACGTCTTTAGAAATCTTTGTCTCTATATCCCTGTCTAAACCCTGAAGTCTCTCTGTTTTTATTCCCAGAAAAAGCCTGAAAGAAAAGAGGGGAAGAACAAAAATGGAGAACAATGAGAGCAAGAACATGGGAGAGTTGAAGCCCCGGAACAAGAAGCAAGTTCATTTGTTTTACTGTATGGAATGTGAGGAGCTTGCCCTTAAAGTTGCTGCTCACTCACCCCAACTCATTACTCTTCAATCTATTAACTGGAGGTATTCACCTGCCTGAATTCTTTCTTACAAATCTTAATTGCTTTCTGATATTAATGATAGCTTTCATGTTTATGTCCTTTGTTTTTTTTTTTTTTTTTAAGGTGGATATTTCTGTTCCTTGCTTTTGGTTTAATTTTTTTTCTTAGAAAGATTGAATTTTGAAAAAAAAAAAAAGATAGTTGATTAAAAGGCATATGGAAACTAGAGGATATGATCAGATTAGGTGTTAGGTTAAGTGGTAAAGAATTTCATGAACTATTTTATAACTGAGGATTCCCACCCCCCTCCTTTCTGTTAGTGTGTAGAAGAAACTTATGCTTTTTATTTGGATATGAATTCATGGATTTCTTTGGATTTTCCACTTTATTCATATTTTTGCAGTCCTATGGGGTTCTAATTGATTACCTAGTGTGTTTATTTCTGGGTTTCTGTAAGTTGTCATTTTAGTTTTACAATTCATCCCATATTCCAAATCTAGTTCTGAGAACCTTGTTACAGACAATGAATCATAATTTTTGATTCAAGGGGGTCTGTTTGAGACTAGACTTGGGAGGTTTTGTCAAGATTAAATAACTCGGTCCAAGTCAGTTCGTTCTAAACCCACTCATAAGCTGGTCAATATTCACCAATTGACTTTTGTGTTCAATAACATGGAAAATCAGCATATTTTGATGATTTAACAAATTGATTTCTTTTAAAAATTCAACTTTGTCTAAAGAACACGGTAACCTGTCTATGTTCGTACTGTCAAGGTCTTTCACTGAAACTGAGCCAATGTGGTAATAGATGCAAGCTCCTTTACTTTTGCTGTTTCCGGTGACTCCAATCCACACTCTTCTCTTCCAATGACAAGCACCCTTACCATTGCATCATTGATTTTTTTTTATTGTTTTTTTTTACTATTCAAAAATGTTTGAGGCTGACAACGACATGCTATTTCTATTGGCCTTCTCACCATCAAAGAAGATGCAGATGCGTTTCATTCACATGAAGTTCTTAACTCTACACTAATCCACCTTTCCTTTATTGAGTAATTCTCTGGGAGCAGCTTAGGCATTCCTTAGAATTTTTATATCCGCTATTTGCTTTATTTATACCTCGTTTTGCAATTTTTGTATGTTCATTACAATGCGTCTGTTTCTTGCTTTCTTTTATCGCTGAAGTCTGTATCTGTTTGTTGCTAAATCAATGATATTAAATCCTGTTTCAAGAAAGAGAGAGAAAAGAGAGATTGGATTGGGGGGGACATATGGGACTATTGGTGTTTCAACATTATACTGGCATTTCAATAGCGATCTCTAGTCTCCTGTATTTAAGCTTCCAATGCAATGCATGCACAATTGTGCAAAAAAATTATTACAGTAAGTATTGGCTTCGCTATCCTCTTTTCTGTAGTATTACAATAATTGCATTCTACTACAGGCATAAACATTTAAATCACTTGCTTTTCTCATTGTTGATGCTACTTTTATTTCCTCTAGAATGTTCCAATTCATATGAAAAAAATTTTTAAGTTTCTTTGCTGCTAGGCTTGATTCTAGAATTGATTTCGGTAAGATATAAATTTAATATTTTTTTAAAACGGAATATTCTTAATGAAGGAGAAATACTGAACTTCTTTCATTTACAGGAATTTTGATGATGGATTTCCAAATCTTTACATAAACAATGCACATGATATCCGAGGTCAGCATGTTGCTTTTCTTGCATCCTTCAGCTCCCCAGCTGTTATCTTTGAACAGCTTTCTGTCATATATAATCTTCCACGATTATTTGTTGCTTCCTTCACTTTGGTGTTGCCATTCTTTCCAACTGGCTCCTTTGAGAGAATGGAAGAAGAAGGAGATGTGGCAACTGCATTTACCATGGCAAGGATTTTATCAAATATTCCCATTTCTAGGGGCGGTCCTACAAGTATAGTCATTTATGATATCCATGCTCTGCAGGTTTGTTTTTGTTTTTTTGTTTTTTTTTTCCTTTGAAAATGATTATCATATTTAATCCTTTGTTACAATATTTATTTATTTTTGAAGTGGTTTCTCATATTCATCCGGAAAGTTTTATTTAATCGTTTAGCATCAGTGTGATGCTAACATACCTGTTTTTAAGAAATTTTAAAAGTTAAAACATATTAAGAATCTTATTTCTTTAATCTGATTCTGGGTCATATTTCTTATCTAAAAATCAGTCACTTCTTCTGTTGCTCTTATGATTTAAGTTTCTTAGCTTCAAACTTAACAGTGGCATCAATTTTTAGGACAATGCACTGCTGGAATGGAGAATAACAATTTTAGTAGTTTGTCATTATGATACTTTTTCCTTCTCTTTTGATTATTATTGATCAGTTTGATCTAGGAAGGATTTGGGTATGTCTCATCAGATGGAGCTGGTGATGTAGGATTCTAACTAAATAGGGCTGAGCAAGAGGAGGAGAGAAAAATGAAACTGATTTTCTACAGCCTTTAAAGTTTTAGATTCACTCTACTTATAATTATGTTTAATTGTATTTGTTTGAGTATATTTATGTATTATTTATTTGCAAATATGCATGCATTGGTGTGGAGAATATATAGCCATTTTCTATTCATCTGACTCAAGTTTATTTAAGCTAACATACATCAGAGGAAATGTATGGTCATATGAAGTTGATTTTTTTTTCCAGGAAAGCTGGAACCGTGGAAGTGAAGTTCCAGTTTTGCAATGACCTTTTTCTTTTAGACATGTCTTTTCCAGTATTTTTCTTTTTTTCCTTTAAGTGTGGCATCAATTTTGTATTTGGGTATTCTCTTGACTCAACCCAAATATTTTGCATTCCTAGTCATTACCGTATGAAGTGTGTTGTGATAGGTCTTTTGTGGAGAGAGGAAGAGTCATTGGTTGTATTTAAGGTTTAGCATCAGGGTTCATTGAAGGCCATGCCTAGGAAAGTGATAGATCCTTTTGTCTGCTAAGTAGGCTGATAGGATTTCGCATGAGCATTCTGAAGCAATAAATAGGGAGTATCAGGTGAAAGGATAGGGGATTGATTCCATGTTGTCTTATTTTAGATAAAAATCGATTTTCATGCTATTTAATGTGGATATAATTGGCAATAATGTTGTACATCTATATTTTCAAACATGAATATCTGTGATTCAGTGGTTGAGAGAGAGGGTTTCCCTCGGATTATAGTTTTCTCACCAACATTTTGGTTTTTGGAGCATGAAGATTTCTTTATTTCTTCTTGTGGTTTGACTTGTTCCTTCAGAGCATTATCAAAGTACTGGCTTGTGTTTTTGCTTTCTTTCTCTGTTTAGGCTTTAGGATGGAATTTTTTAATATATTTTGTTGCTTTTTTTTGGTTTATCTCAATTGCATACAATATTTCTGCCTACCATAAATAGCTGTCTTGTAAGGAGGCTTGATAGTTAGTTGTTAATTTCTTTATAATATAGGAAAGATTTTATTTTGGAGACCATGTGCTGCCGTTATTTGAGACTGGAATTCCTCTTCTAAAGCAGCGTCTTCACCAGCTTCCTGATGCTGATAAGGTAAGTATGTCACCTCAAAATGTTGCCTGGCACAAAATATATTTTTCATTGTGGTCATGCCACGATCTTCTATATGAATTTTCCCAAGTTAATGGTGGTGTTATTCATTTCTTCGGAATGGTCCCTTATGCTAGGTTGTAACACACGTGAGTTAAATTCAATTTGTTTTTGCAGATAGTTGTTGCTTTTCCGGATGATGGAGCATGGAAACGATTTCACAAATTGTTGGATCACTTTCCAACGGTCAGTTTGGAATCTTACCGAAATTAAGTTACATTATATTTTGTTGTCATTTATTATATGTAGATTGAAAGTACATGGTAATTGATTGACAGGTTATCTGCACAAAGGTTCGTGAGGGTGACAAGAGGATAGTTCGACTCAAGGAGGGAAATCCTACCGATTGTCATGTGGTGATAGTTGACGACCTGGTGCAATCTGGGGGCACCCTTATTGAATGCCAGGTACTGGTAGTCCAATAATCTTTGTTTTTTTTTTTTTTTTTCCTTTTTGAGGGGGGCCGGGGGGCAACCTCTTTTTCATATTTACTTTTTCTTTTATTACATTATTCTGATCTTAGAGGTGGGTGTCACACCTCGAGCTGGGACATAACACGACCATATTATCTTAAGCAATGCTCCAAAGTAATACAAAGCATTTCTAGAATGACAATTTCAAGTTATCCCCTGGTCTCGGCCTGTTATGGTTGGAGAATTTCATGTTCATTTCTGCCATGACAAAAATTTTCTTCAAGCTTATTATGGTTTAATACCTGTTTCTACTTTTTATTATCTCCTTATAAGAACTAAGTTTGCATCAAATATTTACTTACCGATGTACATGTATCTTGGAAATAATTGTATGAACAAATGCTCGGTAATGATTTTTCCCCTTTTTTTGCCCTTTAGAAAGATTTTGATGGTCTTGTGTTTTTGACCTTTTAATGATCTCAAGAAGTTGTCCCATAATGGACATTTCACTTATTGACATTCTTCTGCCTTTGGACTTGAAACAATATTGCCTTATTTGTTGGTTCATGTTCTTGTTATTCTTCTAGAAAGTTTTGGTAGCTCATGGTGCGACGAAGGTGAGCGCGTATGTCACTCATGGAGTTTTTCCAAAGTGCTCCTGGGAGCGATTTACAAGAAAGAATGACGGTAATGCTTTGGCATTCTCATCTATGTTTCTTTTCCTTTCTCTGGTTCTACCTGTGTTGCATTGATTGCTATTTGATTGCATTTTTGTAGAAGGGTCAGAGAAGGGATTTGCCTACTTTTGGATCACAGATTCTTGCCCCCACACTGTCAAAGCTATAGGAAACGCAGCTCCTTTTGAAGTTCTGAGTCTTGCAGGATCAATTGCTGATGCTCTACAAATTTAAGCATATATTCAAATTTCCAAGTGGCTTAGTATGAACTCTCTTCGTTCTCAGAGCGGTCTACTTTTCCTTTAAGCTACTTTTGTCATTTTAATAATTTGTTATCTTCTTCAAAAATTGTTAAACATTAAATACTTCTCTCATATTTTCAATATATATATATAAAATTATTTGTCTATGTTTCTCAGATTCAAGTGTGAGTATCATACTTGGGTATGTGGTGGACACGATATGTTCAATTTTTTCAAAATTTTTATATATTGGAGTGTTTTTGGAGGATTATATTCTTATACTCATGTCCAAACATGTCTTGGATATTGGTGTCGGACAAGTATTTGAAAAAAAAAAAATCACAGATATTGCTGTTGGACAGAAGTGTTTGAAGAAGAAAAAAAAAAATCAGAGTAACATAGATTTTAGTCAAACGTGATGTCCAATGCATAGAAATTTTAGATAATGTTAATACATGTATCATTTCATCTGCCTTTTCCTTGCATACTCATTTTTAAGACCAGAGCTTTAGTGGAATTTCAGTTACATGACTGTACAAGCCTCTGATTTGAACCCAAGGTCTTCCTCCCATGCGATCAGCCCACTTGAGTGCCCCACTCATATGAATGTCAAAAACAAATTGCATACAGCTTAGATCTTCATACAATATTTCATTAATGAGCAAACCAACATTACAATCATTATATATCAATCAAGCCATTATGTTAACAGTCACCTACTACAGGTAGAATCAGTAAGACATCCAACGAACAACTATGTACCCCTATTTATGAGATGATGTTATTGACAATAAATTAAGTGTTTTGTTGGCTCAATTAGAGAAATCAGAAACATACCTGAACGAGAGTGTAAAGTGGGGGCGCCTTTAACAATTTGGCTATATTAAATACAGAACGGTTGTAGATGATGATGTTGCTCGCTCTACTTTTATGGTGTATTCATACGTAAAGATATAAATAGCCCTCTACTTATAACTGCAATATTGTTCTGTCCTAAAATTGTTGACATGTATGTTACTCAGAAATCTATATTTTATGAAAGTATGTGTTTAACATATGTTTTTTATACATATTCGGACATACATAATATGAATTTTTAAATATATAAAAAAAATAAACATGTCTACATCTAACAAATATTTGTATTCGGTACTTAATTATGGCCATGAGTTTGGATATCGTAAGTTAAGCCCATCATCACGCAAGGAGTAAATAAACCATCCACGAGTTGTTTCGGCCTCCAAAAACAACCAAGACCAAGTATTGCCGGTAACATGATGAATTTCAACATCTTCAAATCTATTTTCTGAAAAATATGTACAAAACTAGTTTATCACGAATAACAATTAAAAGCTTACATTTCTCAGACAAATATGCTGGTTTTAGGCTCCATGCAATGTAGAAGGACACAATACTTGCACAAATGGGTATTTGTGACCAACTTAACCCATGACCCTTCCACACGATATGCTTTCATTGTCCATACATCATCACGGCTTTCTTAGCAGCTGCATACAATACAAAATTCTCCAACAGAAACATAATTCCAAACTCTTTCCCTCAAATCCGAAACCCCCATCATCAAATTCAGGTTTTGGAACTTCTTGAAATGTTTCTTTAGCCAAGTGAAAGTGAAAAAGTACCCAAGTTGCCCTCGAAACCTAACCATCCTTGTCAGCTCTTAACTGAAAATCCGACCTTTGATCCTTAGCAGCCACCCAATGCAAAGTTTCATTTAAAAAATACCCGCATTGCAATTCAACGGACGTCCAAAGGGAAAGTCCAAAATCCGCCTTCTCGACCCTTCCCACATCCCACAAAACTCGACCCCAAAATTGGCCTAATTATGAGAGTGAGCAACGAAATTCTTACTAGCCTGAAATCATTACTGGAATCAACAAAACCAAACCCTATTATGTTAATGTGACGTGTGTAAAATCAAAATGACTGTAGGGTGTAGGAATATAGGGGTTCGCAGGGAAGCTGGGAAGGGAAAGAATTGCTGTCGAGCTTAGCCTGAGACTAAGAATAATGTGAGAGAGAGAGAGAGAGAGATCAGTAAATCAAGAAAGTTGATTTTTTATTCTCATAACCCATCCTCCTCTGTACTAATAGATTAGCTTTTGATGTTACTTAATATTATTACCAAGTACTAATAGATTAGCAAACTTCAACTTATTGCCCATAACAACTTTTCTCCTATAACAATCACTCCGTAATAACGTAAACCCTGTCCTCAAGCCTAAAAATCAGAAAAATGTTCCTGTGTCTCAAACCAAAAATTCTCATGTAACTTCTTAGGTGCCCATGAACCAAAATTTAAGTGGCATGTTGATTCCAATGCGCCTTGCTAATATGGCTAAGGCTCCAAGAAGTTGAGTCACTTGGAATAAAGAACTGAAAGCTGATTGTAACTTCATGTATTTTTCTTTTCTTTTCTTCAAAATCTTAGATGGCAATTTTAATGGTTTTGTCATCATGATCTTGCACCAAAATCTCTTGGCAAGTTCAACATTCAGAAAATTGAGCACTACCAGAGATCATTACTATGTAGAATGATTTTTTTTCTTGACACAAATAGTGACTTTCTTGGTTTTGTAGCCTTTGATTGCAAAACCACTCATGACATGTACTAAGATTTGGAGATTTTCTTCATCTTAAAACGACCCCAATCATTTCCTCTGGATTTTTTTATTTTTTGTAAAGCCATTCAACTCATTAAGGAACGATTTCTCGTCCTTACACTTATGTCCAAGTATATGCTTACCATAACACCAAATACAAAATTCTTTGGCTCTTTTCGCATCAAATTTTGCATTGTTTCTTATTTTGATTGATCTATCAAGGAGTGTTTCTTAATTGTGTTAGTTGTGAAGGAGATTGGGCTAGGCGGTGAGGGGTAATTTTTTTGGGGTGAAGGTGGTTCTTTAATATGGTAATGAGTTCTTGTTGTAGTGTTTCTACGGCTGATTCTTGAAAATGAGCTATGAGAAAAGCATGCTGAAGAGTTTTTGGCATAAATATTTTGACAAACTTTTGCATAGCATTTTTAAGCCCATTCAAGAATAAAATTGTTGCATAATCCTATAAATCTACCTTCCACAACAAAACCACAAAGTAATCATAGTATTCATCAACAGTAACTGTTTGCTTAATGCTTATCAACTCTATCAAGAGATCTTGCTTTTGAAGTTTAACCTTAATTTTTTTTAGAAACTGTTGCACTGTTTCTATCATTCTTTTAAAGTCTTAAGTGTCTGAGTTTTCTTCCATTGCAGGTGCCAAGAAAGGACTCTGATACCAATTGATGTATATAAAATCAAGATGACTATAGTTCGTAGGATGTGGGAATATAAGGCTTTGTAGGGAAGCTGGAGAAAAACAGCTACCAAGCTTAGCCGAAGACTAGGAATAATGAGGGAAAGAGGGAAAGCAGTGAATCAAGAAATTGATTTTTATTCTCATATCCCATTCTCCTCTTTAATATATCTTTTTTGATATTCTGATAGTTATTATCAAGTAATAACAGATTAGCTAACTTCAACTTTGCCTATAACAACTTTTGCCTTGTAACATCATGTGAGGAGTTAAAAAATGCGTAGGGCAATTTCATGGATTGTTTGGTTGATGGGTTCCAAAATATCTACTTTTTTCGCCCTCAAACAAACCAACACATTGCAAGAACGCACGATTTGTTCAGCTCGCTTGTAACCCTTTGTTGGGAAACGAATATCTTAAAACTTTAGTGCGAGATTCATCACAAAACAGGGTGGAAACTTGAAGAGATTTGAGGAATATGGGTCGTATAATAAGAGTTCATCAAGATATTATGTTAACGTGCTTCTTAAGGAAGTGAGGGTCATGGAAGAAAGATTAAAGAATCCCATGATTGGCAAACGCACCTGAATTTGAGAAGGCATTTGAACGCAATCTTGGGAGGATTTCGAAGATCAATTCACGATCTAAAATTTTGATTATCTATTCTTAAATCCGACCCTACGCCAAATCCGAGTAACTTAATTTATTATTTAAAAAAAATATTAAATTAAAAATTATTTCATATTAATATTTTATAATTACTTTAAATAAAGAATATTTTTATTAATAATAATAATAATAATTCATTTAGACTAACTTGAATTTAAAAATCCCTATCCGATTCCAACCTAATTGAGGCCAAATTTGTTCTTGCACGGGTCTATTATCAAATAACGCTTAACCAAATCTACAGCATCGATCATCAATTTAACATTAGATGAAAACATGAGACAAACGCAGAAAACTAAAGAAACGAAGGTTTTAGAGTATCTGTACAGACATAAATATTTGACAAAAACAAAGTTCACAACACGTTCACAAACGTTATTACAAGAAGATTGCTCATTACATTCCTTTACATTTTTATAAAGAGCACTTGGAAAGATTTACATATACAAACACAGTTGACACATATCTGCAAATGGACATGAATAAGACCACGTAAAGAAATGTCAAATGGACATGAAAAAGAAAAAAAAAAAACGCAAAAACCCCAGAGGAGATCCGTGAACAGATTGACGAGTAACGCATAAAGCTGAGAAGAAACTTCAAAATGCGCGCCACCTTATTCTTCCACCCCTGGTTCAATAACAATTTCTAGCTCTACGTAAAAACAAACACTTTGCTGCCTCAATTTTTTTTTGACTTTCACTATTCAATTACCACGGAGTGTTCATAACTGAAAAGCAAACACCGCACATGACTCAAGCATAACATAACACTTGTTCTTTGATTTCTCTTCCAACTTTATACACTTAAAAGACACTTACCAACTTGTTAGCACTCCTAGCCATTTTATTTTTAGGCTAAGAGTCAAGATTTCCAAATGTATTGTTAACTTTTCTCGGGCTTCTCATCCAGAAGGCCCTTTGGGCTCTCCAATGAATCCCCAGAATAAGACCCATCTGGTTGACGAATACAGATGTTCAAATTGCAAGAGAGAAGCTGTTCCTGCAAAGATCACAAACTTATAAATAATAAACCTTGGTTTATACTGGTGTCTAGGAAACTTTAATGAAACATATCCCTGATTAATCACTCCATGCATTTTATAAAGTTTTTAAACATGTAGCTGAAGCAATGTTTGACACATCAGCATTTTACACTGTTGATATTGGTGTGGGCAGACAAAAGGATAACCAAGGGGTCAATCCTTTTCACCAAAAACATTGAAGACCCTTTATACCTATGTTTCTCTGACTCTTTCATTTTTCTTTCAGTACCATGTCCAACCATTTTCAGACATGGATATAAGGATATGAGCCTCCAAATACATAGGAAAACACATAAAAAATGAACATACCGGTGTAACACAGCTTTATACTTCTAAAATGACAGAATATTTTCTGCCCAAATGTTAAGCCACATCTCGCATTTATTTTTTTTCAATTTGTTAACATTGCAAACTTACTAGCTATTTTCTTCTAACCTGGTCATGGGTTACCACATGATATTAGGAAGACGTTGGAGAAGTTTTCCTTCTATTTCTATCGACCCTACCTCTCTTTTTTCACTTAGCTATCCATACGAATTGGTTTCAAGCTCCTCATTTGTTCCAAGCAGGTAAAACATAAAGTAGAACAAGAAAGATGCAAGCTTATAAATTATTTTTACTTATTCCTTCTTTGCAATATCTCACCTGAGTCTCAACTGAAATGACGACATGTGACTTAGTGTGCATTAATCCAATACTAGGATTGACATATCTAATCTGTTGTTGGCAAGGAATTTCAGAGTTAACAAGAACAAATACTAGACTCAAATTAAAAAGTTGACTGAAACACATTACCTGATCACCAGCCTCTTCACCCTCTGAATGGAACAGAATCGGCCGGCATCTCTTATCTTCATTCATTAAGCTTGAATTTTGGAAATGTGCCACAAGGGCAGCCTTGCCCTGGATTCGAGCATAGGCCAATGATGCCACCTTCTCGCTGTTGAACTTCTCCCATTTCTTTCCATTAAAAGCCTGCAGAAATTTCCATAGAATTAACTCCTCTATTTTTCAGCAAGATACATGTACGGAAGCATGAAACTCAGATATTTCTCTTAGTTCCCTCAAAAACCATAAAGACAACACCTCCATTTTATATAAATGACAAACTAATTTAGTTAAATAAATACACTTATTATGATGATAAAAAAAAAAAAAAACTAATTTATCAATAATGTATACTACTCTTTCTTGACACACTCGACAAAGGACCAAAGGTTGAACCTGGTAGAAGGAGACAATATGTGATGGGGAGACCATATTGATGAAGGCATAACCTACATTGCACTTGTTCTGCAATCAGATATGTCAATTAATAAAACCCAGTAATTTCAACTAGAAATAACCATACAACATGTCAAAGATTCCCACACAAGAGTACCTTGAAGTCAATGGGCAAGTAGAGAAAATCGTAAGCGCCCCGGTGATTTTCATCAATGGCAGCAAGTAGCATCTTCGAAGTATACCTAAAGAAATAGAATAAAAGCAGAAACCATCAAGAAAAACAGCATTTTACTTAAAACCTAACGCGTTGAGTTCTTCACCATTCATTTACTCATCTTACTTGTTGGGGATATTTTTAATCATTAAAGTGGTCCTAGTATCTTCTCCATTAATTATTTTATCCAAATCAAGCTGATACTGCTTCTTGTTATCAATCTGATTTCCATTATTTTCAACTGGCCGACTTCGACTGCGGTCAGCCAATCCTTCATTGCCAGCTATTCCTTGTCCAGGATAAGAACCATTCCCAAGGAAAATAGGACCGTGCCTTGGCATTGACATCGTTCTGAAACTAGGCGAACCATTTTCAGTTACATTTCCTAGGAGACCATGACCAGCACTGATAGTTCCACGAGCACTGATATTCATCAAAACATTTCCATTGATACGGTTTAAACCCACACCAGCAAAAGAAACAGGGTTCATAAAAGATGGTTCAGGTGACTCTGAGAGATAGTTAAAGTGCCTATCAAGATGCACACCAGAAGGAGCAGATCCGACATGATGGTGGTTACTTGAAACAAGAAAAGAGCCATGTCGACCTGTGTATGGAAAACCTTGTCCACCTGATGAAAAAGGGTGTGCCCCTGTCGATGTTGGCCAAGCAGAACTAGCATGCTCAGGATAAGGAGTGGGACTTCCCCAAAGAAACTGAGGACCAGTCAGAGTTCCAATAGCAGATGAACTTGAATTAGATTCACCAAAGGCAGAGATTGGTCCAGGGCTTGCACTTACCTTCTGCTCAGCAAAGGATCTAGAATGCTGGTAGGATGCTCCTTGCATTGCACCAGTACTAGTAAAAATAGGGTTTGTATTGTTGGTCTTCCCGTGGTCCTTACCAATAGGAGCAATCTTCGGAGAGTTGGGCACATGATGAGGGAGAATTGAAGCTAGTCCAGGCAAATTATTGTTATTTACAGGGCTGAAGGATCCCAAACCCGGAGACTTACTAAAATCATGCAAAGGATTTTGTTCAACAGGGCTGCCAAATTGTGCCCAGTTACCTGTCACAGCAATGCATTATTTAGAGTAGTTATAGAAAAACTGATTGTATTGAGCATACATAAATGAAGTGCATCTAGGATGTTTACCTGGAGGTGAGCTAGCAACCGGAGAACCTATGTGATGTCTAAAACTTCGTGCTTCATCTTGTTCCAGCTCTTGACTTAGCTGCTGCATCAAACTAACAAAGATGGGGCATCAATTTTAATTTCTTTATAAGCAACCATGAGGAAAGTGCAATTGTAACTTTATAACATTCAACATAGCAGAGTTCCTTTTTGGATGGTCAAAAATGTCAGACTCAAAAATTTGCAAATATGCATAAATGTTTCGGATGCCCGAGGAAACAAGAGCACAAAGCTGCAAACATAGAAATTGTTAACATGAATTTTTTTTGGGCCAAGTGTCAACTTGAAATTTATTTAGCAGAAATAAGAACAATCAATTTTGCATTTTGCCCACTTGGCAATGCCAAAAGCATTAAGCATAATAAGAAAGAGCACTAGTGACAGTATTCTAGTACAGTAACACCAATCGCACTCCCCCTTTCTCCATTTTTTTTTTCCGAGAATTAGCTATTCCTGCTCATGGTTACTAATCTATGATACCCTATAAAGCAGTTTTTAAAAAAATAATAAAAACAAAATTCAGAAAGGAACTGTGATTTAAAGGGAAGATTGACTAAATGACTACATAGATACTATGATTCTTCTTATCTCAAAAGTTACACTGAATTCCTTGAAGGGAAGATAAAGCAAGACTAGTAGATTGAATTGTGTGGAAAATATCAGAAACTTGGAGTCTAGCTTTCCATCATTCTTTATTTTTCAGACAACTTTAGAAAGATAAAATACACAACTATGGTAGGCGAAGAAAAAGACGCTTCCACTATGTTCCATATTCCCTTTTATGGTTGTTAACTACAAAATGATTGTATCTTCTTTCCTAATCCGTTCATGTTCATTCCAAATTCCTCTCCCACGACATAATAGCATTAACAGCTCATATTAAGTGTTTCTGGAATTATATCTTATTAAAGATCATCCTACATAAACATCTACAGGAAATCAGATGACAGAGCATTCCAATTCTTATAGTTTTGGATAAGCTATAGAATTAACGGTCATTATAATTTGAACACATGGCAAAAGTGCCGCTCTTCCAAGAAAATGATTTTAGTTGCATCATAAAAAATGCTCGGCAAACATGTTATTGAAATCAAATGCATTAGCAAGAAAATCCTAACATGGATCAATTAACTTCCATTATCTGATCAGAGATTGTTTGTTCATCTCATTTATTGCAATGCAAAACCTGTACCAACATCAAACACAAAGAAATTAAAATTAACACTTACTTTCGACGAGCTCCACCGGGACGGCTAGGTTCAAGCTTTATGCGTTTCCCCGCTATGTCACTCCGATTCAATGCTCTAAGAGCTGCCTCTGCAGCTCTAACATCATAAAATTCTATGAATTTATGGTGTCGCTTATGTGGTGTTTCCCTGATCTGCTTTTTCACAACAGAACAAGTAATCAGCAAGTGCCGAAGACAGGTCAAAATGGAGACAGAAAGCAGTAGAGGAACAAATTATGCACAACTAATACCTCTTTGACCTCTCCATAAGCCCCAAATATTTGGCGAAGGTCATCATTTGATACTGACGGATCCAAGTTGAATACCACAAGAGTTCCCTGATTTATATCTTTCTCCGATGGGTTATCCTGGTATATTACAAGGATAAAATTCTTCTAAAATTGCTGATGGGATCAACAATGTCAAACTCAAACAAATAACAAAATACACTACTCCAAACCTTGGGAATCGAGAAATGAATATCCAGTTTTCTTCGCCTTAGAGGCTTATTTTGTAATGTACGCATTGCAGTGCGTGCAGCTCGAATATCATAATACGAAATCATTACAAAACCCCTATGCTTGCATGCAGTGTACAAAGTTCTGATGTCTCCATATTGCTGCAAGATGCATTGGAATTTCAAGATAATAATTATTAGCCTAGTCTAATAAAGATAAAATTATTCTGTGTGCATAAATAAACACAAAAGACCAAAGTAGGATCAAGAGACCAAGAAATAAAAACTTTATCAGCAAAGAGAACTATTAGGCAGAATAGTAACTAATGTAAATAAAAATACCACGCTAATATAGAATACCTCAAAGAGAGATCTCAATTCCGAGTCTTCAACATTACTATTGATATTTCGTACAAACAGCGTTCTTGAAGGATGCTCACCATAGGGATGTTCCCCAGTCACTGTTCCGACACCATTTGGAAGAACATAGTGACCAATCCCATTAGCAGGAGCCCCATCAGATAGGTTCATCTTCGATATACCAATATTAAGGCTCTCTTGAGGTTCGAAATCCAATTCCATTCCCCCTCCAGTACCAAAGACATCATATTCTTCCAAGTCCTCCAACTGACTAGGCAACTCACTTAAGTCGAAGTCATCCGTTATGCCAGCAAGGAGGTCATCTTCATCATCGGGAAGTAAATTTCCAATTGCATCTGTTTCAACATCTTTGAGTTGGTCCTTTCGTTCATTTTCAAGTTCTAGCTTACGTAAATCAGGAGAGTTATCATCAACAGAAGGACTAGAATGCTCCACATCAGCAAAGTTCACTGCATTTAGCAAAAGAAAACCTCAGTCCTATACTAAGCATGGCACAATATGCAGCATTTTCATATCAACAGTTGATACGTACATTTTTCATGAGGAAGGACAGGTAAGGAACTAGAAAACAAGCTTGCATCACTCGATGAATGATACGTGTCAGTTCCACGTGGGATTCCCCATGCACCTGTTTCCCACTTTCTAGATATGTTGACTGAAAGTGTATTATATGGACCTATAATACAAATAAGAATGACCAATCAACCTCTGGTAACAATAGATGAGCAAGATGAATAAGATCATATGCATTTGTATCCTAGATTTAACCACATGGTGAAAGAAGTAACACCTTCAGATTGACTTGATAACAAACCTTTTGACCTTTGCTCCATTTAATCACTTTCTGCAGACAAAAAGTTCCAAACATTAACTATCAAAATATGATAATACAGACTAATTCAGCATACTAACACTGATCATGTGAAACCTAGAAAAGCATAGCATATCGCAAAGAATTACCTAAATTTTCAAGTTCAAATAGAATTCCAATACATATAGCAGTTCCTGAGCTATTCAAGTAACTAGCAATCACCATACCGTGCAAAAGGCAAAACAAATGAAATTCTATGTTCCGGTTTCATAATAGTTTTGCTGCCCTTAAACTACAATATTTCCAATCAGCTCTAGATCACACAACTTTTATCATAAATTCTGGTTTCAAGAATTCACTTTTCGGCAGTCAATCATGCAATGATTCTCTACAGGTAACACAAATCCAAATAAAGCAAGCAAATTGTCAAGATCAAGCAGAAAA
>JAQSVH010000009.1:3602199-3619674 GCA_029448705.1 Adansonia digitata
TAATTTGGGTTTGCATGTGATGCGAGTCTAACTCTATGAGCAATAACTCATTTCAATCTTTATTGCCAAGTGTATAACAAATTTTTTTTATCCAAATAAAACTAAAATCTTGTTTTAAACTAAAAAGTATGATCAGATTCATGAGATCTTGCAGCAACAAATGTAATTTATTTATTTTTTTTTATAGAAGAGATCGATATCTAAAAAGAAATTGAAAAAAAATTATCAATACTGAAAATCGAAATCTCAGATTACCAACAATTCACTACTAAATTAGTAAAATCTGAATTCTTTTTATCTAATTTTATTGGATAAGTATGAAAGAAAGATAAGATAATATTTGACGTGAGATTATATAAAAAATAATTAAAATAAGATAAAAATATGATATAACATAAAAAATTAATATCAATAAAATATTTTAAAATTTATATAATATGAATTATCAACATATCAATATTTATATAAATATAAAATATTTCAAACACAATTATAATATTATAAAATATATAAATATGATATTAATATATAAATTATCAAATTTAATAATAATTAATTGGATTAAAGGGGTGTATTATGAGGCCATAAAATTTGAGTGGGTGGATGTGGTAGCTCCTAACCTCCACTGAACCTACTATTTGAACTTTTGAAGGCATGGGGAGGCAGCGGTGGCCTCCAATGTCTACGCAAACAAGGAAGTAATGCTCCATCTAAATGCCACCAACTAAAGGTTTTCATTTCAGCTTTTCGTATCGAAATGAACCATAATTACATAATAATTCAAAGCTCGAAAGATGCTGTCGGGAGTTGACTGTCTACCATCAGATTTAAGAATAAGATTAGTTTATAGTTTAATTTTTTTAATTATTTTACTTAAGTCGGTATGAATTTAGATTTGATAATTCATTTTATTGTTTAAAAATTACTTTTATATTAATATTTATATATTTTTATAATCAAATTTAAATAAAATTTTTTTATTATATAATAATTCAAACGAAATTAGACCAATAATTAATAAAATCCTTATTTAAAATTCGTCCTCAATAAGTCCGCTGTCACTGCCCATCTCAAATTGTATTTGCTTGTTGAAGGATCAATCCATACAATGCCCAAGATTACATATCGTTCTTTCTTTGAATGTAGAAATGCTTGGATCACATTAATGATGTTTTTAAAAGTGTGTACAGTTTGGTCTATCATTGAAAATAAAACTTTACGTAATTAAAATTAATAATAATTGGCCAAAGAAGTAGAATTTAAAAATAAAATATAATTTATTTAGGAAAAAAAACACATGTTAGAGCATATTGTTTATTAAATTAAACTGAAATTTTGAACGTTATATTAAATTGAATAATAAAAGATATTTATTTAAAAGAATGTTTATTAAATTAAATTTAATATTAAAAGATAGTTATTAACAAAAAAACCTCCTACAATGAGAATGATAACTTTCTTATATTTTTTATACATGAATAAGAAACACACTTATCATTCGGAAAAAAGATTATATTCTTTATTAATTTTTTGATAGAGATTATACCAAATTTGATAATTCACATATATATTATCTTTTTTTATTCTTTGCCTATTATGTAAGTATAAATAATTAAATACGATATAAATTATTAAATACATTAAAATTTTAAACATAAATATATTATATTTATTATATTATTTTATTAACCATATTTATTAAATATATAATATTTTTATTAAATTTTTATATCATATCTAAAATGATAAAATCATTGTACTAACAAACCCAATGTGTTATTGGATTTTATTGATAAATATTAATACAAGCAATTATGAATTAATTTATTCAGTTTTTAAAGAATAAAAAAATTAAATTTAATAATTTTTATATTTATATTATTTTTATATATTTTATTATATTATAATCATATTTAAAATTTTATATATTCATAATAATTTTAATATATTTATAATTAATATTATATAAATTTTAAAAATATCTTTATATCACATTAAATTATATTATTTTAATTTTAAATATATTATATTTATACAATAATATTAAAATTGTAGGTCTGCAGAATATTAACGAAAATTTGTCTGTTGTGATAAAAAACTGACACGATGGTGATTTCACCATAACGTAAGCTACGTCAACCCAAAATGTACGATGCTGGTTGCCTTTTTCCTCTACAAGTGGTCCCCGTCCCTCGAATTGTCACGTGAATAAATGACGTGTTAAAAACATATTCTCGCACTCAGTTGCCACCCAACCGATACCTAACACGTCAAATTAGATTAAAAAAAAAAAAATTGGAATCTCCAATGGAACCTTGGATGCATTTCCCTAAATCCACTCCAACTCTCTCACCTTCCAAACCAAAAGCTCCTCAAAACTAACAGTATTTACAGCGTCTGCCATCCTGCAATGAGTACCCAAATTCACCTGAAATATACGTATACAAATACGGTGTTGGATAAGCAACACACATCATTATGTGTGCCTAGATTCATGCCATTAAAAACCTTAAATTTTCTTTTCTCTTCCTCATCCTCTTTACTTTCTGTCGGTGCTCAGATCTTGCAGCTTCTACACTCGTCATTCACACGTTTAACTTTTATTTTTATTAATTTGATATTTTATTTAATTATTTTGGGTCTGGTTACCATTTGAGAAAAGGAGGAGGATTTTGGGTTTTTGGTTAAGTTTTGAAGACGTGAAGGGAAAGGGAAAAAAAAATGGTAGAAGAGTTGTTATGACTGAATTATCAAAGAGTGTTTCTTGAGAGCTGCTTTTTTATGGTAGTTGAGTTGAAATTGCTGTTGTAAAAGAAAAAAAAAAGAAAAAAACAAGAGGAAGAAGGAGGAGGAGAGTGTATGAATGATTTGGTTTGGATTTTGTTATGTTCAAGAAATCGGTGGGATTATGGACTTTGTGATTCGGAGTCGGGGGAGATGGGGCAAATGTGGTTGATTTCTTAGATTTATTCAATCTTATTCATTCAACTGGTTCTTTTTGGGTCATTGCTTTTTTATTGTCCGTTTCTTCGTGATCTTCATTGGGTTTACAATTTGGATACTTTTTTCACAAAATGCAGCAAGATCACCGAAAGAAGGTGATTTTTCAATTCCTTTTTTTTTTTTCATATTTTTTTGGGAGTTTATCTTCATTATCTTTATTAATAGTTCTGATTATGGGCAAAATGTTTGCCCAAAGTGAGCTGTCGACTGATGATGTTGGGTAGTTAGTCAAGACATGAAATATGGGATTGTAGTGTTTTTGGGTGTTTTGTTCTTCTGTGGAAGATGTTGGCCATATTTTTTTCAATGAAGTGATAAATTTATTTTTAGATATTTTCTTGTTTGGTTGAATTAAGTAAATACTTGTCTCTCTTGAATTTCTTGTGGTAATGCGTTTCAAATATGGGGAGGGAAAGATAAAACAGCATTAATTTAATGCAAATTTTGATTTCAATGTATGAGTTTCATTCTTTTTCTGGATTGCTATCGGGTGAAATAAATGCTTTTACAATCCTCTGTGATCTCATTTAAGGCTAGTTTTTATTTATTTTTCTAATATCAAAAGATATTTTTTCTTTCCTACACTTCTTCTCTTATGTTTTGAAATGTTTCAGTTTCACTGCATCTTCCTCTCTTAACTGATCTTCTACCAGCCTTTGACTGCTTGGATGGTGCATAATATATGTGGAAAGTAGGGAATTGGAGTTCATTACTGTTACTTTACTCCAATAAGATGTCACCTTTTCCAAACTGTTTGCTATGCTGGCTGTTTGAAACTTGATTATTTATTAAAAAAAAGAAGTGTACTAAGTTTAATTTTGTTTCTTTTTCATCCTGAAGATCAGTTGCCTCTGCTGAAAGGAAATGCTTAGCTTATGAATTTAAAGTCTTTATGATCATATAGTTCTTGAAAAGAGGGGAATTGTAGGCTGGCTGTTGGGAGGTAGTATTTAGTTTTGTTTCAGGTACTTACAGTCACAAATTAAGGAGTTGAAGATAGGTTACTTTATTGATGCCATTGCCGTGTTCTTTTTTTCTTCTTTTTGTCCTTTTCTGTTTGTTGTTAATGATTGCATTTTCATTTATCTTTTTGTCCTACATTTGTATGTTGATCTTTGTATTCAGTTAAATGGACTCCTTTCGTTTGTACTGAACTTGAATGGTTCAAGATATGCATGTACTTGCATTTGGATGTGTATGAGCTCGTGCCATATTGTGCTACGTCCCTCGAATTTGTTGAAAAAAATGTGCTTAGCAATCTTGTCTTTCTTGCATTTTTGTGCCACAGAGTTCAACAGAGATGGAATTTTTCTCCGAATATGGTGATGCCAATAGATTTAAGATTCAAGAAGTTATAGGAAAAGGCAGTTATGGTGTGGTGTGCTCAGCAATTGACACCCGTACTGGTGAAAAAGTGGCGATAAAGAAAATACATGATGTTTTTGAGCATATTTCTGATGCTGCCCGAATTCTTCGTGAGATAAAGCTGCTCAGACTTCTTCGGCATCCTGATATTGTTGAGATTAAACACATTATGCTGCCTCCTTCACGAAGGGACTTCAAAGATATTTATGTTGTTTTTGAGCTCATGGAGTCAGATCTTCATCAAGTTATTAAAGCTAATGATGACTTGACTAGAGAACACTACCAGTTTTTTCTTTACCAGTTACTTCGTGCATTGAAATATATTCACACCGGTAATTGTCGCTCTATATTGGCTCCATCACATTCGCTGAGACTTGAAATTGGTTTATAGCTATAATTGTGTTGATCAGGTTGACCTTTTTGTGATAATTACAGATGATATGTAAAGATGTCAAATAATAAGGTTTGTCAAGTCCGACATTTGTGATGGTACCACAACTTGTTTTTACAAATTCCTTTAATTATTCCATAATATTTGGTAAACATTTTTCTGGTAAATGTTTTTGTCTAGTCCAATTATTTTTAAGTTTCAAAAGCCTGTTTTCGGTTTTCAGCTAATCCTTTACAACTGCTTCTTGCAACGTGCGTAGCAGTCAAGTATCTGAATGCTATTTTTCTCTTTTCTTTTGCTCTCTGTTTTCCATTTTTTTATGCATCACCTTTCGTGTTTTGTGTTGTGAGCAGGATAGATAATATTTGTCGACTGCTGAATTTATTTAACGTTTGCCTATTTTGCTGCAGCAAATGTCTACCATCGAGACTTAAAACCGAAGAATATTTTGGCAAATGCAAATTGCAAACTTAAGATATGTGATTTTGGTTTAGCTAGAGTTGCATTTAGTGATACACCTATGACAATATTCTGGACGGTATGTCTCTTAAAATAACCAATCTTCTATGTTTTCATATTTTAACTGTTTTCTACATCTATCACAATAGCAAGAGCTGATTTTTCTGCACTTTTTTTTGGGACATTTACAGGATTATGTTGCTACAAGATGGTATAGAGCTCCAGAGCTCTGTGGATCCTTTTTCTCTAAGGTAAATGGGGTCCTTCTGTACAGCCATTAAAGTTTGGAACACTACAAGCTTAAAATTATCTGATGCATTTATTCCCTTTTATTAGCTTACACTGAATGAAGATATCTGCTCGATCTATGTTTCATTGAATGAAACAAAGCTTAGGCAATTCTGTGGTGCATACAATTTTCTTTCCTCTTATTCAGTTTCTTATGTATACCTTATTTCTTTAATTCGGATCAAGCTGTTGAATTTAAAGGTGTGGCTATTTTAACAGATATACTCGTCTAGTGTTTAAGTTCTCTCTAAAATCCTTTTAGGTGAATTATTAGGTTGATAAGAATTTTATAGTATGAACTACTCTAGCAATTAATTTTTTAATAAAATGATTTTGCTTTTGTGTCTGGCTGGATGTGTTAATCCTAAATGAATGATTCAAAGTATCCATGTTAGTTTTAATATGATATTTCTGAATCTTTACTGAACTCAAGAATTATTTTTGTCAGCACTGTTGTGATTTCCTAATCATATTTTTCAAATTTTAATGAATGCAAGTGTTTTTGAAATGATTTTGCAATTTAGACAATGGGGAATTGTTTATGTAATGACACTTTCAAATATGTAATAAAGTGGAAGTTTTGCACTTTTGGCATGGAAAATCATTAGGCACACATATACTTTATCCATATGATTCTACAAACCTCAAATTTGGTTTTAGAAAATCATTTAAAGACCATTTTATTAGCTATTTAGCATGTGAGTTATGCTGCAGATGTGCTCTTCATCCTATAAATCCTATCATGTGTTAGCAACGTGTAAGATCAAGTTTTGCATGATGGTTTTCTGTCAACTTTCCATTTTTTGATTCATGTTCTGTTTACTTCAAATGGTTGCTGCATGATGGGTTTTCTGTTCGTTTCCCAGTTTTTGAATCAGGTTCTTATAACTTCGAATGGATGTTACATGATGGTTTTTTCTGTTCATTTTACAATTTCTGATTCCTGTTCTTTTTACTTCAAATTAATGCAGTATACACCTGCAATTGATATATGGAGTATAGGGTGCATCTTTGGTGAGGTATTAACTGGGAAGCCACTGTTTCCGGGGAAAAATGTTGTTCACCAGCTGGATTTGATTACTGATTTGCTTGGTACACCTTCGTTAGACACCATCTCTCGGGTATATACATCAAGTCTTCAGAGCAGTTTTTGACCATGAAGACATTACTGCTGTTAACCTCCTCCTTTTTCTTTTTGTTCTCAGGTTCGAAATGAAAAGGCAAGAAAATACTTAACTAGCATGAGAAAAAAACAGCCGGTGCCATTTGAACAAAAATTTCCAAATGCAGATCCTTTGGCTCTACGTCTACTGCAAAGGTTGCTTGCCTTTGATCCAAAAGACCGGCCAACAGCAGAAGAGGTTTGTTGTTGTAGTAGAGCATTGGTTTTTTCTCTGGCAATTTGTTGCTGCAAATTTTCTTTTAACTTTAACATCTGTGGTATCATTTCACTTTTAATTTATAAGAATAGCATATTTTGATGTGGTATATTTCAGGCTCTTGCCTATCCTTACTTTAAGGGGCTGGCAAAAGTTGAAAGGGAGCCTTCTTGTCAGCCAATTACAAAGATGGAGTTTGAATTTGAGAGGCGAAGGGTCACAAAGGATGATATACAAGAGCTAATTTTCCGTGAGATATTGGAATATCATCCTCAGCTGCTAAAAGACCATATGAATGGAACTGAGAGGACAAACTTTCTCTGTCTGAGGTTTTATTTAGTGTTTTTTGTTTGCTTTTCTCATTATTCTAAACTTACCGAGATTCATGAGTAATCAATCTGCTGCTACTTGTTTCTTTCTAATTTATAGTTTTTAATGCAGTGTGGTTGATCAATTCAGAAAGCAGTTTGCACATCTTGAGGAAAATGGTGGTAAAAGTGGGCCAGTTATTCCACTTGAAAGAAAGCATGTCTCCCTTCCTAGGTAGATATTATATTCTTACTTTCAATTTTGTTATTGTCATGCCCAAAGTTGTGCTTGTGGATTTTTAAATAATACTACTCATGCACTTGTAAAATATGGTATATTTAATATACTGTAGTAGAAAATCTTGAGAGCCAATTACCTTGCTTCTACTTTTGTAGTGGAAAAGCTCTTCAATGAACCGGGTTGAACCACTTCATAGTCTTCATGGGGAAGATGAAGAATCAAACTCTTAATTCTATTAATAATAAAGTAAAGAATCAAGCTCTTAATGCTATTAATAACAAATACCATCTTAGTATTTTAATTTTTAGGTTTAGCTTGCATTCCCGAAGCCCTTTATTCTCGTGGTTGAAACGTTGAGATCTTGAATTAGAAAGAAGTAAGATGAAGCTAAAGCTACTAACTATGCATGTGGGTCGGTTAGTTAAAGCAAGCAAGTATATGTGTCAAAGCTGCATGTAAGCCCATTTTCATTTATAGTTAACTCTGGTTTCAGATTTTGAGCAAATACGACAGTGGGAGAAGTTCATTTTCGAATAAGTAGTTAAAGATATCTGGCTGAAATGGCGTTTTGGAACTTAATAATTGTGCATGAATGAATGAATGATTAAGCTATTCTAAAAAACTTTAGGTAGGGGACAATATTCTTGTAAAATTTGGTTCTGGCATAGTTGCATGCATATGAGCACAGCTGGAATATGATGGGATATGATTGGGCATATAGTTTGCTCATGATATTATATGCACTGTTTTATCTTTGAGTTGAGGCCTAGTTAACGTTCATATACCATCTCATCGTGAAATCTGGAGGGGATTTCTTTCTACAGCTCTCCTGTGGGTTCTTCTTACTTGAATCTAATTGTGGGATTGCATTTTCTTCTGTCTGGTTTTGATTTTCCATTTTTGGCTCTTTCGAGTGTTATATGGTAGTGGATTCATCCTGTTCAAGTCTTACACTACTACTACTGCTGTGTTAGGTCACATTCAGCTGATAGGCTATTGTGTTTTTTTTTTTTGGGGGGGGGGGTGTGAGGGGCGGGGGGCAAAAGAAAGGAATATAAGCTGTTGGTAGGATTTCATATTTTATGTTACCTTTTATCAAAATCAGTTGTAGTTCGAACAGCATTATTTTTTGGTTTAATCTTGATGGTTAAAACTGTAATTCGATGAATTTGCAGGTCAACAATTGTACATTCCAATACCATTGCCCCCAAAGAGCAACCAAGCATCAAGTCCTTAAAAGATAGGCAAAATGCAGAAGAGGCATGCAGCAAAAGTTCCAGGGAAACTGAAGCTATGACCGTATATTTATCAAGAACCTTGCAGGCACAACAAAGAATCCCACTAGGTATTTTTTAGATCATCTTAGCCCTACGTTACTCCTACTCTTTTATATTTTTTTCCTAAAATACCTGTTTCCGGCACATATTTGAACATGAGGTACGATCCTTCAAATAAATGGAAAATTTAAAAAATTAAGCATGTCCATGTTGCACACTAAACGCTCAAGTTCGAGTAACATAATCCTAGCCCACCCTCTCCTTTCTCCTTAGGATTTTTGTTTTGTTGTATTTTTTATTTAGTGCTTGAACTGAAATATTTAGTCTATTCAGCTAAACCGGGGAAGATAGTAGGCCCAGTTGCTCCATACGAGAACGGAACAATCATGAAAGATGCCTATGATTCAAGAACATTCATAAGCGCAGCTCTTCCACCCCAGGTTGCCCAGCCTGCATATTCTTACCACAAATCTAGCACTGGAAAGCAAGAAAGATCCACAATGGAATCTGAAAGGGAGTTGCCCTCCCCAACCAAACAAGGTCCTCAATGCGGCACGGCAGCCAAATTCGCTCCAGATATAGCTATCAATATTGACTCGAACCCGTTTTTCATGACCAGAGTGAAGAAGGTGGAGCCTGCTGATGATAGAATTACCATCGATACGAACTTGTTGCAGGCAAACGGTCATAATTATGGTGGAATAGGTGTCGCCGCCACTGCTGCGGCTGCGGCTGTGACTACCAGTGCTCATAGGAAGTTGGGAACTGTACAGTATGGGATGACGAGGATGTATTAGCGAAGGATTAAGAAGCTGTAATGTAATGAAGTTAATGGATGCTTCCTTTTGCATAAGGGGGAAAGAATCCGAGGTGGTATTTTTTTAGTGGAATCTGTAAAAAGAGAGCTAGCCTTCACAGATAATTAAGTTTGGTAATGACAAAATTACATGTCTATCATATCATATCATACTTTTATTTTTAATTTTATTATGCAATAAAAATAAACTCTTATCCGGCCAATATTATTTCTGTTTGTCACATTTTAAAGGAGTAAAAGCAACTATGTTAATTTTGATCATAACTTAAAAATTGGAAATTCGTACATATGAATTTGGATTTGATATAATTCGATTTGATTATAAGATGTTTGTAATCCAAATTTATCCAGCTTAAACTTTAAAAATAATCCATATTTCAAAGTTTTAATCTTTTATCTTATGATTTAGAGTCTATTTTGATCGATAGTGAGATTGACTTTTGTAAAATTAAGGTAACAATAGCAATGAGATTAGTAAGATTAAAATCAATAAGTGAGATATATATTTGAATTCAAACACAATAGTCATAGTAAGGTAAATTATAATGAAAAAAAAAACATTAATGAGATTAAATTAATGGGTATATATAATAAATAATTAAAATTTATGTTTATACTAAAAAACGAAACTAAAAGAATTTAAAAAAAAAATAACTTAAAAATAAAATTTGAATTAAATTTTTTAAAAATAATTTTCTTAATTAAATTAAATATAGGATGAATAATTGGAAAATAATATTGACATTTTATTTCCAATTAAGTTGTTTAGTTGACATTATTTAATATAATTGATTAATCTTAATTAGATTAGGGTTTATTCTAATATGATTAGAATAAATGTGAATCAACTAAGAAAAATAGTTTTTTTAATTAAATTAACTAAAAGATCAAGTATAAATCTCAAAACGGTAATTGGAAATTAAAACATCATTCTTTGTTAATTATATTGATTGTGAACATGTGGGATGATTATGGACTTAGATTCAATGTGATTGTGGATGGTTGATTATTTTTATGCGATTTATTTTTCAAGTTGTAAAATTCCTTACACATCTAATTCCCTTGAAGGTAACGCGAGGTTTCTTTATTTCGAATGTAATTAGATTAATTAAGTGTAAAGTAGGATTAGTTAGAAAAATTTTGTAACCCAAAGAAAGAGATCGAAGTGAAGGTGGCATGAAGCCAAGAGACTACATTAAAGCTCGAGAAGTTTATGTACGTAATTACCTAGGAATTGATCAAGCAATTTCTTTTGATGGTTCAAGCAAATTGCATTAGTGAGGCCCATAATCATCTACTAGAAAGCATGATAGTAGATTTATTTTATGTGATATTATAAATGCTATGCATGCTAACCAGATGAGACCTTAATAATTAAAATACATCATGAAATCCTTTATACAATATTGAGTCACATGTTTTGCATGATTAAGATGCCTTCCACCATCATAGCAAGATAACCATAGTTCTTTTAATTGGAGGCTTGTTGAGTCACTCAAGGCCCAACTTTTACACGAATATGCTTAAGCCATGAGGGTGGGTCATACTCAACTAGTGTTGTATGGTTCGGATGTGTCACACTTGACCATATGACATTAGAGGCAAAGTTAGGCAAAACACATTTAGACAAAAAGTTGTCACATAACTGATTTGGAGGTTGCATAGAGATGCAATTGATAAGCTATGTTACCTACCCAATTAAGATTGTTGTAACTTTTTGAGTCACTTAGTTGTAACATGTTGAAAGGGGCCTTAGCCTACTAGAAATACCTTGAAGAGATTTTTGAATAATAGTGAGGGCTATTATCTCAAAAAATTAGTAAGAGAACCAATAAAGATTTAACACCTCATCTTAAATAGGTTTAGTACATGAAAAACTAATTTATACTTTTCCATACTAAGTTATCAAAATAGGAATCCTATTAATTATATTGCAAGGTATACTTGATGCCATTAGCCCAAAGTCTTGGGTTGGTCTCAATAAATGAAAGGTTGTTTGCTTCCACATGTTATGATTGAGTTAAACCACTTTACTGTTGATTACAGTAAATGATTGGGCTCTAATGAGTTGTCTTAAAAGAGGGGTAATGGCGTTAAAGTTACAACGATTACCATTTGTACCTTATCATTGCCTTTAGGGATGATGTTGCAACTCAAAGAATGACTTTTTGTTCCAAGATTGTCTAGAAACATTATTTTAATGCATACCTCACTACTAATTATGGTTTCGAGTTTAGGATGAAAAGTAATAGTTATTCGATCATCCTAAATGACATGGTTTATGAATTGGCCTCATTACAGAATAGGCTATTATGTTGGATCCTTAAATGCCTATGCACAATATGAATGTGAAAAAAACAAAGAAAAATAATCCCCCTAAGACCTATATCTAGCACTTTAGGCTTGGGTATGTCAATGAGACTTGAATAGCCTAATTGCATAAACAACGTTAATATGACTATGAATTATATTAGACATGTGAATGTTATCTCCTTGACAAGATGACCAAGACTCCATTCACTAGTAAAAGTGAAAAGGCTGGTGACTTATTAGGCCTAATACATACAGATATATGGACTAATGAACATAATGGCTAGAAATTGGTATTCCTTCTTCGTAGCTTTATTGATGATTACTCAAGGTATGGTTATGTGTACTTAATGAAGTACAAGTTTGAAGCTTTTGAAAAGTTCATAGAGATTAGGGTCGAAGTAAGGGAAATAGACTGGCAAGAATATTCTAGCTTTTATATCCGATCAATGAGGTGAATATTTAAGTCAAAAAATTCTTGGATCATTTGATATAAAATAGTATTTTATCCCAATGGACTCCACTTGGAATTCCACAACACATTAGAGTGTTTAAGAGTAGAAACTAAACCTTGTTTGACACGGTTTGTTCTATGATGTTTAAGGCAGACCTTTCGATATTCTTTTAGAGATATGCCTTAGAAACTACCACTTATCTTTTGAATAGATTCCATCTAAGTCTATAGATATGATGCCATATGAGATGCCATATAATAAAAGACCATTGTTGTCTTATCTTAAGATTTTGGGTTAGCTTACTTATATGAAGCAAACAATGTCTACCACGCTTGGAGCTAAATTAAACAAACGTAAGTTTGTTATGTATCCTAAAGAAACTTATGAATGCTACTTTACCACCCAATTGAACAAAATGTGTTTGATTCAAAACATGTTGTCTTTCTAGAGAAAGAGTTTTTGCTAAAAGAAACTAGTAGGAGTAAAGTTGATCTTAAAGAAGTTTAACCCCTAGAAACCATCACATCTATAGAACCTGAGCTGAAAGATGAAGCATTAGATGATCAACCCAAAACTCTAGAAGCATAAGTACATTGCGAACCTAGTGCAACTAGATAAGCTTCGAGGAGATACATAATTTTTTTTTATGGAGCAAGATGATAAACAGGCAAACCATCATTTTCTTAGTGCTATATGTTGGTGACATATTGCTCATGGAAAAGTCATACCTATGCTATAACCCACTAAGGTCTAGCTATCCAAACAATTTTCCATGTAGGATATGAGATAAGCAATATATATTATGGGAATTAAGATTTATAGAGATAGATCAAAACAAATGCTTGGCTTATCTCAATCTTTCAAGGTGCTAAAGATGTTTAGTATGGAAAGTTTTAAAAAAGAAACCTACTAATGGTACATGGTATATATTTGTGTCATGTATGCTATGTTATGTATAAAAGCAGATGTATCATCCACTCTAAGTGTCATAAGCAGATACCAAAGCAATCTTTGTTAAAGTTACTAGATTTTTATAAAGAACATCTTAAAGTAATACAAAAGACTAAGATATCTTTTTGGTTTTTGGAAGGGCCAAACTCTTCGTAAGGGGTTATAGTAATGTTGATTTCCAATTAGATTAATATGATAGTATATCACGAGGCAGTTATATATTTGCTCTGAAGGTACTATAGTCAGTTGAAAAAGTTTAAAACATAACATGACTGTAGAATCAACAACTGAAGTCGACCATATCTCCATGTATAAGGTTGTGAAAGAGGTCATTTAGATGAATAAGTTCATTTGATAAACTTGATACGGTTTCTAGCATTGTTGATCCAATCCCACTTTACTTTGATAACAATGGAGCCCTAGCATAAGCTAAGGAACTAAGGTCTAATCATAAGTCCAAACATATACTCCAACAATATCATGTCAGTAAAGACTTCATCGAAAGACATGATATATATATATATATATGGAAAGTGTACCTATAAAGGATAACTTAGTTGATCTTTTCAATAAAGTGCTAACCCAATAGAAACACAATGCAATATAGTGAGTAGAAAGCCTTATCATACAAGCGATTGGTTTTAGTGCTAGTAGGAGATTGTTTGTGTAAGCCCTACAAGCCCATCAGATTTGCTTGTAAAGCACTAGCTTTTAATTATTTCATGTAAAATACATTATATTTTATTAATGTTAATGGGTATTTCTTTATCCATAAGTTACAATATAATTGTCATTAATAACTTATGAAGATAATACCTATGAAACACATTGGCTTTGCAAAAGAATTGTAAAGAATTAAAATTGTGAGATCCTTATGCATCAAAGCTATATTTCTAAAAATGTTCCTAGTTATCTTATTGCCAAGACATGGCATTAAAAATACACAAAAATTACCGTATCTTAAGCTTCTATGTATATGATGCATGCAGTTGTTCTCGTGAGTAAAAGTATAGTGATACTTAAGGATAACATATGGGTGGTTGTTATGGTAATAAGTTCATTGAACATGACTCGCTATGAAAGCTCCATTTGGTATTTTACTCAAGTGTCTATGGAAATAGTCTCATGTATCAATAGTGTGAGTAATCTTTAGACTTGTGACACTAGGTCACTTTGTATGTAAATTATTATACTTAAAGATCATCAAGAATGGGTCCACTTTGATAGATACCTAAGGCAGGGTGGTTTTGGGTATGTTATAAAGCATACTGAAGGTGGATGGGTGGTATAGAAAAGATTTATCATCCCAAATGAGATGAGGGAACATATCTTGATTGTTCTTGGCCCCTATTAACTCAAAGTCCTTAGCAAAGGCAATACCTATTATGGAGTTAACACATAAGGCTGTAGGACTAATATGAAAAGGCTAAGAGTAGACACTAAATCTTACTCTTGCCTTATCCGAGATATATGATAAAAGGATCAAACTACGCTAACATACTATACATTAAAAAGCTTATTAAAAATCTGCATTGACTCTCCTAGCAATTGGATAGCCATCACGCATTGCTAGGTGCCATTCATGGTCTATAAATATAAATATTCTTAACTGAATTAATTTATATTTATTAGTAACATGTAAGGGGCCTAATAGGTCACACGTATAAAGGCAATTTTATGGAATAAAATGGGATTGGATTAAATTGTAGAGATATTGATCTCTTAAAGACTAAATTAAGAAATTTGATTAGTCCAAAGGTCTAAGAGCAATTAAACCAAAATATAATAATGCATTAAACCTAACTATAAATACGTTATATTTTAACTGTCCCAAACAATGGATGATTACGTCTTTTGTTATAAACATTAAACTTAGCCGCAACCATGATTTCAGAAGAAAAAACATTTTTCTTGCTTTTTATTTTAACATGGCTAAGGTAATCGATCAAGAGGATGTTTTTGAAACCTTAGCCGCTAGTCTCCAGGCAAAACATGATCCTAACCTTGTGAAGGTTTCTCGAGTCATCTGTGTCGATCACTGTTGGAGGTCGGATAATTGAATTACTTTGGTTTGTGATAATTGGGCTCGATGTATGAGAACAAGCAGAAATTGGATCTAATCGGGGAACTTGATAATTTCAGTTTGGGGTATGATTTTTTTCATTTTCTTGTTTTTGAATTTTTTAATATTGGTTAAAGATACGCTAGTTGATCCTTTGGGGAATTTGTTATGTCTATTTAATTTATTCTATTGCGTAATTTATTTTCTTAATAAAATTATTTTATTTTATTTTGATTGAGCATGATCTGAATTCCAACATGATACATGCATTTTATCTTCTTTTCATGCATTATTGTCATGTTTTATATGCTCATGCATTTTTATGAAAAGACTATGATTATGCAACATCACCATGCATGTTAGTGTTCTTATGTATGTCTATGAGCTATTTTATGTTTAAAATCATATATGACATGAATTTTATGACACATTCATGCATTAAGATATGATTCATATGTCCATACATTTTTCATGAGAATATTGTGATTATGACCACATCACCTTGCATAATGAGAAATCCATGTATGTTCATGTCGATGAGACATTTTGTGAGTAAATATCATGTATGATACCATGATTCTATGTTTAAGGGTGAAATTATTATGGGTGCATTTTAAAGTTTAGAAACTTTTAGAGACCATTTAGCAATTTTCCCATGATGTTTCATGCATATTAGGGACCATTTTGTAACTTACTTGCATTTTAGGGTCATTTAAGTCATCTTTTATGATCTATGGACTCTTATGTAATTTTAAGTATGTCGGTTCATTTAGGTCATTTTTCATGACTTAGGGACTTTTAGGTCATTTCACGCATTTTAATGTCATTTAGGTCATTTTCCATGATTTAGGGACTTAAATGCAATTTTGATGAATTTTGATGTCATTTAGGTAATTTTTCATGATCTAGGAACTTTTATGCAATTTTATGAATATTGGGGTCATTTAAGTCATTTTTCATGATCTAGGGACTTTCGTTTAATTTCCTGTATTTTAGAGATATGTAAGTCATTTTTTATGATAGGAGTAATTATGCAAAATTTTATACATTTAAATTATTTTCTATGATTTAGGGATCATTCTGTAATGTCCATGCATGTTGGGTCCATTTAGATTTTTTCATAATCAATGGATCATTTTATAATGTCATGTTTGTACTCTGAAGTCATTTGCATAATGCTATGCTTTAAATTTAATATGTTTATACGTTAATCATAATATAATATTTTTTGAAAAATTTGAGGCACTATCCTCGAGTTAAAATAGTCCATAGGTGTGCTTCCAATAAATAGAAATCACCTCATCGATTATTTTATACAAAGGAATACCCTCTTTAAACAAGTAAAAAGGAATTCTCAATTTCCTCAGGAATAAAACTTTCCTATTTCTCCAAATTTTTTAGAAGGGTGTGAAAAATATTTTAATTGTAAAAAAAAAAATGATTTTCTTAGGATTAGAAAAATAATATTAATTATAAATAATTTCAAAAAATGAGGAATTATAATTAAATATCGAAAAATTAAAACTAATCATAATCGAGACTTTAGTCAATACGTAATTAAGAGGTATCGATTTTCGAGCATCATAAGTGAGATTGATCCTTGTTCTTGATTGTAACCAATTTTGTAACCCTTTTATGTGAATTCTGATGTAACGTAGACCTCAGAGCTTATTTTTGAGGATTTTGTAACCCTTAAAATATGAGCTTTGATAGGTGATAAATCTTACTTAGCCAAAACTATATTAGTGGCGACTTTGGGTTATTTGATCATTTCATAATGATCGTTTAGAGTTAAGTTGGATGTGCAATTTGTCCATCAATTAAGTGCCATCCCAACACGAGAAAATAAAATTTGTTTGTTTAAGTTCGACATGTCGAATTTGCTTTTGACACATTACAACAACATTAGCATCAGTAATTGAGAAATAAAACGGGGTTGATTTGGTAATACATGATGCTTAGAATTGTAAGAGGTGACCAATAATCTTTGGCTTAGTGGTTAAGAGAGCACTAGAGTTAATATGTAAATTTTGGTTCGATTCTAAACATCCTCTCTTCTTCCCAATTTATTAAAGAGAAAAGAATTCTAGGTGGTGGAAATGTGGTGATTCAGACAGTGGAGAGGAACCCATCCCACCCTAATTAACAGCTGTTTATCTAACATTTGCC
>JAQSVH010000009.1:3625037-3648380 GCA_029448705.1 Adansonia digitata
TACCATATCAAAAATGAATCAAATATTAAATATTGAATATTAATACTATATATAATTTAATTAAATATTAAAATTTTTATTTATATTTTATATATTATTAAACCTACTTATGAGTTAGGCTAGCCGCGGCTTGAGTTTTTTAAAATTTCAAGCATAGGTCCTTATTTAATGTGCTTAAACTTGCCTGTTCAAGCTAGAATTATTATTCATCACATTAAAGAATGTTTTATTAATATTTATATATTTTATAATTAAAATCAAATAAATATATTTTAATTTAATTTAAAATAACTGTTCCGAGTCGGATTGGACTAGTCTGAAACCAAAATATGAGAACCCAAACCCAAGCTCAATTGGGCCAAGTGGATAGCTCGATCCTTGAACAGGTTTATATATGATAAAATAATAATTTATCAAAAAATAAATCATATTATAAGCTTTGAAAGTATTGTCAATAAAGTATATTATTAATTTATCATTTTTTAATTTAATTAGTTAAATCCATTAAATATTGAAAGTTTATGCATGTTAGTAGTAAAATTTTAAATACCTCTTTGAATATTATTATTATTATTATTATTTAAAGTAATGATAATTAAAGTCTAATAATAATATAAGAAAGTAATAAGATAAATTAAAAAATATTAAAGCCATAATAGATAATATCATATCAAAAATGAAAAAAATCACATGTTAAACCAACAACTATACCTATCTATGAGCTAGATGACCTGTCCATAGGCCAGATAGCTTGCCCATCCGAGACAATCAAGCCCAGGTCTTAGATTTTAAGTTTCAAGTATACTCTTCTTGAAATAGTATTTTTTTTAAATAAAATAATATATTTTATTTAAATTTAATTATAAAATATGTAAATATTAATATAAAAATAATTTTTTAATATTATGAACAATGATTTGTATTTAAATTGATCGGCTATGACAAATTCGACCTTGAGCTTAGAATCAAAAAATTTTTGGACCAAGCATAAGCCCATAGAACTGAACTAAGATTTTTTTTAGGCTAAACAGGGCCAAATTCGTGTCTAGGCTTAGAATTTAAAATTATGTAAAAGTGATTATATTTAACATAAAATAAAAAAATGATATAAAATATATTCTAACCTGAACCTGAACCCGAATCTGAATTGGTCGAAATCCGAATTAGCTTGAACCCAAATAGACCCAAACCCGAATTGATCAAAACCCGAATTAGTCCGAACTTAAATTGGCCTAAACTCGAAAAAATCCAAACCCAAATCAACCCGAACAAAAAAAAAATTCAAACTCAAAATAATCCATCCCGAACTTACGCGAACTCGTCCAATTGCCACTTCTACTCTATCCTCTTGCACATGTATACATAAATCTAAGCTTAAAATTTGGCCAAACAGTCTCAAAAAGACAGGTTTTTGCTGGGTTTAAACTTTAGGGCCTCCAAATGGCACCACCATTGCTGTCCTTCATTACTCCTCTTCTGATTATCTTGTGCTGCCGCACACCTACCTCTCTGTCACAGCCTTTAAAGTTGAGAGAACGACTCATTTCTCCCTTTGCAGCAATTGTGGGTCCATTTCTCCATTGTAGCCAGATGAAGCTCTCTCATCTAATCATGTTCATGTCCATCTAATCTCTGTGATCATATTCTAGTGAGTTCTGACAGGGTTTACAAGTGTTGGGGTCACTGTGTACAGCTAGAAGAATTAGCAAAATGGCAAGCTTTATTTATTTTCTATGTTTAACCTTGCAATCTAAAAAAGTAAACAAGAAATTACCCCACATTTTTTCATTGTAAAGTTAGAAGCTAATTGTAAATCTAAGAACCCAACAAGGCCTTCATCACGAATCTGAAAGTAGGACAACGATAGCCCAGAATCTTTTAGGCCAGTAAGCCTGAAATCAGGTCCATGTCTACCATCGTAAGAGCGAGAGAGTTCCATGTCGGGAAATTTTGGGTTCTAGGTGATTTGCACCAAGAGAGATGAATGAGGTTCCCAAATATATACTTATACTGAAGACCTCCAGCAGCAACCATGCACGGTAAGATCCTTTGAAACATCCCACAAAATTGGAACACTATCTTTGTTTATAGACTATGGAGCTGTGTGTTGTTCTTGTCCCGCACACAGTTTTAAATTGTGGTTGAAGATTTTGTTACGGACGTAGTTGTGATATCGCAGTTTCAAGTATCGTAAGTATTACTTAAGTGTTGCAGTTATCGTAGAGGTGAATTTAGTAGTCTTTCAAAGTATTTGATAGTACCGCAAATATTACATAACGAGCAAAATCCGATGTGGCTCCTTGAAAAACCATTACGGAGCAGCTGTTACGTATTGCAGGCGTAGTAACATGTCCTATATGTCACAGTGAAGCATTCGGATGTTTGTATTTATGTATACCAGCAAAACTGTCTTTGCTAAACTTGTCAGAATTAAGACTTAATGTTTTACTTACCGAAGTTATTCCTATCCGAAGACCCCCAGACAATACCAATCTGTTCACACATGAATATTTCAAATTGGTATGATCATTGGTTTGGCGAACAATGAAGAAAATGACACCCAAATTAAGCCATGAAATTCTTGGCACAATCAGCATTCCAGACGTAATAAACTATAAAAGACCATGATAATTAACAATCGTCACAAGAACTTGATATTGGGTTGGAAAATAGCGGTTGTTTCATACAATCATTGATGATTTGACTTCATTGCTCGTTTTGTTTATTGATCAGTTGCCCTCATATTGTTTGCCCAATTAAAATGTCTTAAAACGTAAATAAGTAATAAGATGAAAAGGATATGATTCTTGTTATAATCATATTTAAGATATTATATATTTATATAAATTTTTATATATTAATAATTTATTTTATATAAATTTTAATAAATTCATATATACATATTATGATTATATATATTTTTGTATTATATTATACTTTAATTTTTTTATATTATATTTATGTCATATTATTGTATTAAGTTTAAAATTATCAAATCTTAAATAAAAGGGATGTGGCGAGGGACAAAGATTCTATGTATAAGCAAATATTAATCTCATGTTATGCCAATGCCAACCCATTGATCCTGTATATGTCCCTGCAGTAAGTAAGATGGTCCCAATTCATATATCTATCTTTCATTGGATTTCCTGCCCACTTGGACCTGCCTACTAAGAAAAGGGTGAAACGTTTGTTGGATATCAAATAGTGTAAAATTAATCCATTAATGAAGAAATTAATTTTTGTAATTTATCCATAAAAGATTGTATATTTGAAAATAATTCTATACAAAATTATATTTCTTTTCAAATTAACCATCAATGACGAAATTCAAGAACTGAAATGATTATTAAGATAATTATTCAATGAATTATATAAGATTTAAAGATTGTGTGACTGGTTAAGTTTGAATGTTAAGTATGAAAATGAAAAATAACAATAAGGATATAATAAATCATATATATTTAAAAAATGTTACTCTTTTATTTTTCTCTCTATCCACCTCAAATTGAATCAATTATAAAAAATAGACCTCTGAAAGAAAGGAAAAGTGCTTACACCTTTTGGTTTCCTTCATTTTAATTTAAAATGATAACCAAACAAAAGAAAATATTCTTTACACACCTGACTTTCCTTTTGCTTTTCTTTCACTTCCCCTGAATCCAAACAGAGTGTAAAAGTTTATTATAGTTACTAGCACCCAGTATTTGAGAACAAGTTTTCCTGATCCTATATATATATATATATATATAAAATTAAGTCCATTCTTGAATCTAAATCCATATTGAAGAAATCTGAATCTGATCCTGATGCCACACGCTCAGCATTACAGCGTGGGTTCACGAAAAATTCACGCCTTGTCCTAAAATCGATTGGTTTAGAGAACAGAAGACAGGAAAGGAAGGGCTGAATGGGGCGTAACTGACGTACTTCATGAGTTGATGTCCTTACAAAACCAAACCATTTCAGCTAAGCATTTTATCACGATTCAAAGTTGTTAATTAATACAACATATAAATGCACCTGCTGTCATCAACTAACCTCGTGCTGCTTCACCTGTTTCCATTTACTTCACCTTGTCCATTCTTTATATTCATCCTCTCCCTCATTCTTCTGAACCAATACACCTTCCAATCTTCGTTCTTTCTATACCAGACTGAGATGGAGAGTGAAAGATGCAAGGAGGTTTCTCTGTTCATGTGGGTTTTGGTAGCTGGCTTGCTCTCCCAGAACTTGGTCATTCCAGTAACTTCCACTAGGGTTGAAGAGCAGAAGAACTATTATCATGTTCCAGCCCCTCGTACAGGAACTCCACCCTCAGGTTTCACTCTCTCTTAGCACTCACATTGGACCACAAAAACAGTAAGCTATGCCGAAATGTGGCTTGCTTAGCATATGGTTCACACGAGAAGTCTGATGTTTCCATTTTGTTGATTTAGCCTTCTTGATTTGTCATCCTACAACGTGCATGCTAACTCTAATTGGTCTACATGCAGGTTCACATGGGACGCCACCATCACACGGTTCAGGAGGTGGCTATGGTGGCACACCTCCCTCTCATGGAACCAACCCGTCACATGGAGGTGGTGGCCACCACGCTACACCAACACCATCAACGCCTTCAGGTGGAAATTGTGGAACTCCGCCAACTGAACCATCAACTCCGTCAACACCACCGCACACTCCTTCACATCACTCCCCTCCAACTTATGGAGGTGGTAGTCCACCATCAGATGGAGGTGGCAGTCCACCAACACCAGTAACAGTAAGCCCACCAACCCCTCCTTCACATGGTGGATATTACCCCTCCCCGCCAACTTATGGTGGTGGTAGTCCACCAACACCAGTAACAGTAAGCCCACCAACCACTCCCATCGATCCAGGAACTCCAAGCGTTCCCACACCTCCATTCCTTCCTGCTCCAACTCCAGCAATTGGCGGTACATGCGAGTAAGTCATTGTAGCTTCCAAATGTTGCTTTTATCATGAAATTATGATAACTAACAATTCATATTTGTTACTTCCAGTTTCTGGAGGAATCACCCGGCAGTGATATGGGGTTTGCTTGGTTGGTGGGGCACTGTTGGCAATGCATTCGGTGTGACCAATGTTCCTGGGTTCGGAGCAACCATGACCCTGCCCCAAGCACTTTCAAACACACGCACTGATGGACTCGGGGCGCTTTACCGAGAAGGGACAGCTTCCTTTCTGAACTCCATGGTGAATCATAGGTTCCCGTTCTCAACTAAGCAAGTCAGGGACAGTTTTGTAGCAGCACTTGGTTCAAACAGTGCTGCAGCAGCTCAGGCTCGTCTCTTCAAGCTTGCCAATGAAGGCCACCTCAAGCAGAAGGCCTAAACAAACACCTTTGGTCTGTCAGTTTATTGAAGCATTTTATCCGCTAGTGTGTGCTACTTAGATTTAATGTTTGTGCTAGTATTTGACATCTATAATGCTACAGCTTTCCTTTGGATAGATACTGTGTCTAGAATTAAATGTTAAGTTTATGTTTTCTTATTGTTAAATAAGATTTAAGATATTTGTTTTCAATTTCCTCCTACCACACATCAGCATCTATTTATCCGTGCATCTTCTATTTACTAAAGAAGATGATGCATCAAAAGCCAAAAGATGGTTACTAAAAGCCGGTAGGCACTAGGCCACTGGAGAATGAAACCATAGTTTCAAGCTATCCGAAACAATTTTTATTCATAAAATCAAGCAAAACATGGAGCATTTCTAGATAGATATCCTAGACCAAACAATTACATGACTAATGATCAATAATTATGCATATGGATACTTCAATGTTTATGGAGCTGCTTCTTAATTGAGAGCATGCTGCATTCGAATTCAACAAAGTGAGTGTGGTGACAATAAATGAGAAGTTAATGCACATTAAATAGCCACAATAGAGATCAGTGGAACTTGCAGATAGGCCTATGTATTTCCTTACTATATAGCACAGCTGTAGGAAATCCAAGAATTGAATAGCAAAAACTAGAATCTCATAAGAATAATTAAGATGAGTAATTATTACACAACTAAAGTAGTGAAAAGGTCTTAAAGGCTGGGTGTCGTTATCGTACTAAATACAGGTCTCCTTATCATAAAAAGTAAACAGATGTTTTAAACGTCATCAACGTAAAGAAAGACGTTTGAGTCTTCACTTGACAAAAATTCTAATGACAATTCTGGTTCAATACAAGTCATTCCTTCCAAGTCAAATTTGAAATGACAATTTTAAAATCACGGGATCTATGTGCCAAACGAAAGTAAAAAATCAGGATGCTCGGCAAGAAAACAACTGCACAGGAAGCTCAAAATCTATTGTGAGAAGCGGTAAATACCTTGGCATGCTATAATCACCAGAAGAAAAAGGGAAAACTAGTTATCAGTAAGAAATCACTAACACAATTGATAACAAGGAAAAGAACAATTATTTGGGAGGGCAACCTAATCACCAGCTGATCATGGGAAACTAGTTCCATTATGTATTCTAAACTGTTATTGCTCCTTGGTATTTATCACTCTTTTGCTTTCTTTCCTACAGGCTCAAAACTTAGATATGAGATGCAGAATTTGCAACCATGATTGTTTGCGAGGAGGGAAAATTTTCTTCTTAGATTCCTATTCAGTGTCTCAATTCCTCTTAGTCCTTGTATTCAAATATCATTGTAACATTCAACCTGCAATTTCATACTCAATCCATTTAAGGAACACATGAATTGTTAAACTCAATCTAACACGGTCATTTTCTATAATTGGACTAAATTTGTGATGGTTATGAAATTAAATTGCAGAAGTCTAGAAACTATTACAAGCATAGTTGCAGAAGTCTAGAAACTACAAGCATAGACCCTATGACGATCTGATTCGCCACTATATTCAGAATAGTTTCGAGTCCAATGATTATTTTCAGGCCATCTCATGTGCCGCGTAAATATCTCAGTTTATCCTAGTCTTCCAGAAAATGCAAGGCGGCAAAAAAAAAAAAAATGCTGAGTACTTGCATATGTTAACAGCAAAATCAAACAAGTAACAAAGAAGCAAAGTTGCAGCCAGTTAATGCTTAACAGAAACAATTTCCAAAGGATATAACTTGAAATCAGTAGCATTTACTTGTAGTCCTTCTTTGAAGAAGACATTGTGGGAAATCTTTGAAAATCAGTATTTTTAGGTAAAAATAGATATTTTAGAATGTCAACTACAACTATGTTATTAGATCCTATAACTAAGGATATTATTTAGGGAGGTTTCCGTTTTTAGTACTCAGAGAATGTGTATATAAAGGAATATAGGCCTGTATTAAATTTATTTTATTAAGAAAAAAATTCATATCATTTTTCTTAATGGCATCAGAGCCTAGGGTGTTTTATAGAATCCGTTGTTTGTGAACAGCCTCCAGAAGTACGAGTTTAGGCAGTTTTTCTTAAAGTTTCTTGAATAGAATCTCTTTCCCTGGATGTGCCTTTAAGTAATGAAGGACTCGGTAAGCTGCCTGTAAATGAATCTCCTTCGGATCATGCATGAATTGACTAATGACACTCACAGAATAGGCTATGTCCGGTCGAGTATGTGCAAGGTAAATTAGCTTTCCCACAAAACGCTGGTACATCCCCTTGTCTACCTTTTTATCTCCCAAAGCTTCGCTTAATTAATGATTTTGTTCAATTGGGGCTGGTGAAGGTTTACTTGCAGTCATAGCTGTGTCCTTGAGGAGATCTGTAACATATTTCTGTTGAGAAATGAAAATCCCCTGTTTAGACCGAGCCATTTCAATGCCAAAAAAAATACTTCAACTTCCCAATTCAGTGGAAATAATAGGCATAAAATTTGCAAGTTGAAGAAGGCATTATATGGGTTGAAACAGTCTCCACGTGCTTGGTTTGGACGGTTTGCCAGCTAATGGATATAAACAAAGTCAAGGAGATCATACACTCTTCATTAAACACACTGCTTCAGGGGGAGTCACAGCTTTAATTGTGTATGTAGATGACATCATTGTAACAGGAAATGATGAAAGAGAAAAGGAAGAATTGAAGCAGTGCTTAGACAAAGAGTTCAAAATAAAAGACCTTGGGAAGTATTTTCTTGGCATTGAAGTGGCTCGGTCTAAATAGGAGATTGTCATTTCTCAACAGAAATATGTTACAGATCTCCTCAAGGACATAGGTATGACTGCAAGTAAACCTGCACCAATCCTTATTGAATAAAATCATCGATTAAGCGAAGCTTTGGGAGATAAAAAGGTAGACAAGGGGATGTACCAGCATCTTGTGGGAAAGCTAATTTACCTTGCACATACTCGACCGGACATAGTCTATTTTGTGAGTGTCATCAGTCAATTCATGCATGATCCGAACGAGATTCATTTACAGGCAATTTATCGAGTCCTTCATTACTTAAAGGCACATCCAGGGAAGGGGATTCTATTCAAGAAAACATCGAATATAGACCTGGCAGTATACACAGATGCTGATTTTGCAAGATCTCCAGTGGATCGGAGGTCAATTACAAGCTATTGCACATTTCTTGGAGGAAATTTAGCATTGTGGAGAAGCAAAAAACAGAATGTGGTTGCAAGATCAAGTGTAGAAGCTGAATTTAGAGCTATCGCAGCAGGAGTATGCGAACTACTATGGGTCAAGATCATTTTAGAAGATTTGAAAATTCAATAGAGTGGACCCATGAAACTCTACTGTGACAACAAATCAGCTATCAGGATAGCTCACAATCCAATGCAATATGACCAGACAAAGCATAATGAGATAGACAGGCACTTCATAAAGGAGAAGCTAGACAGTGGATTGATTTGTAACCCATATGTACCTTCAGAACATCAATTAGCAGATGTTCTAACAAAAGAGTTGAATAGTAACATGTTTCAAGAAAATATAAGCAAGCTAGGAATGGAAGATCTATATTCACCAACTTGAGGGGGAGTGTGGGAAATCTTTGAAAATCAGCATTTTTAGGTAAAAATAGATATTCTAGAAAGTCAACTATAGCTGTATAATTAGATCCTATAACTAAGGATATTATTTAGGGAGGTTTCCTTTTTTAGTACGTAGAGAGTGTGTATATAAAGGAATATAGGCCTGTATCAAATTTATGTTATTAAGAAAAAAATTCATATCATTTTTCTTCAGACATTATAGTAAATATTTCAATAAGAAGTTAACAAACAAGTATGGCTACCATATGATCATGACAGATATGTGGCTGCCCCATAAAACTTTCATCAAGGAAGCTAGTTACATAAAGTTTATAAAAACAAAAGATATTTAATAAGGTACATTAGGTTCATGCTGTGCTTCTTTATTTTCCCGGGTGATTGTGGTAAGAAAAATGTCATAGAGAGAAATTCAATTTGTTCATCACCGAGAGAAATTCAATTAGAACATATCTGTGTTTCATTAAACATTTTCAAAAATTAATTTACTTTACCTACTAATAGATCAAGGGTTACCTGCTTGAAAGACCACAGAAGAGTTGATATCAATGCAAAATTAAAGGCATACCAACCAAAAGGGCTTTAAATAGGAGTAGGTCGGGTATGATCCCTGCAAGGCAACAAAAATGATCTTTCAAGTTGATATTTAATAAGGTACATTAGTTTCATGCTGTGCTTCTTTATTTTCCCGGGTGATTGTGGTAAGAAAAATGTTCTAGAGAGAAATTCAATTTATTCATCACCAAGAGAAATTCAATTAGAACATATCTGTGTTTCTTTAAACATTTTCAAAAATTTATTTACTTTACCTACTAACAGATCAAGGGTTACCTGCTCGAAAGACCACAGAAGAGTTGATATCAATGCAAAATTAAAGGCATACCAACCAAAAGGGCTTTAAATGGGAGTAGGTCGAGTATGATCCCTGCAAGGCAACAAAAATGATCTTACTCAAGGCCAAGTCAAAATGGCATGTTAGCAACTTGAAGCTATGTACATTAAGAAATAAGAACATGCCTGCTAAAAGTTTAGTGATGCATTTAGGCTCGATTAACACGAGTTTACATAATTTTATTTTATATTTTATAAATTTGATAAGATGATATGGTCTAATATTTGGGTTTGGTATCCCAGTTAAATTGAAGAGCAGCACAACCATAGAACATGCAGTTGCTGATAGTTCCTTCAATAGCTACTTAAAGCTTTGACACTCTGAACCTTGCTTTTAGTTTTGATACAGAAACCAATTGGATTGAGCTGTATGACCAAAGTGCTTGAATAAATGAAGAGGGCAAAAGCAATTCACTATTGCTTCCCAGTACAACATAATTCTACTGACCTAACTGTACGTACATTTTTAACATCAAAAAACCAAAGTCAAGTAGTGTTGAAGGAAGAAACAAAAAGCCATTAATGGAGAAAATGCAAAGCATGCATTCATATAGTTATACCGATCCCAGTGTAATTTAAGTTGCAACTTCTTTGAAAGAGAAACGATAGCACAAGTCTGAGAAAGAACCCATCGTCATTAAAACCAGATTCAAAAGTAATCCAAGCTAGTCTAACGTGTTGAAGTGCATCAGAATTCACTAGAATACATGTTCTTCAGAGGATGTACTATAAAATATGCAAAACTCAATCATGGATACAGCAAGTAGCAAGCCGCAATTATTTCATTCATCAAAAGTAAATGTTCATAGCTGAGAAAAAGGAAAGAAGTGACCACGGAAAAAAGGGATGTCAAATGGAAGACCAAAACATAAGTTAAACCTCTACCAGGTTAAAAGTGGATGCCGTTGTCTCATCAAACATCTATTAACAACCCATCATTTAAAATAGCATCAAGACAAGGTAGTAAACATTTACATACACAAAGGGTAAAAAATAATTGATACGCATTTAAGGTACACCATGCACAGGCACCAAAAATCTTCATCAAACTGGAACGAACTTTCCATGAAATTCAAAGGAAAACAAAAATGCCGGTTGCTGAGGAAGAAGTGGTAGAGTCTTCTTGGTTGTTTCTTAGACAGGACAGAACTTCTTAAAATAATTTTTTATTTCAAAACAAGAAAAAATGAGGCAAATTACTAGATTATATACATGCATTCATATAAATACATATATATATATATATATAAATTAGTGTACCGAAATTAAACCATCACCGGCATTGTCTTTTGATGATTATATAGCTCAGAGCTGCAGTTTTATTTTGGTATAATCTAGTGTGCAAAGACATCTCTATATTCTCCAATAACACTAGTATAAATTTCAGAAATTAATTTTTGAGACACAGATGCAATCTGCAAACACTGTTGTACAGTATTCTACAAATTTTAGGGGTGAAGGGATAAGTGTTGCACACCAAAGATTGAGGTGCAGAATAGAATTCAGAATATATATATATATATATATTGAAACTCTCCCGGAACTCAAGTAGCATGGACAAAGAGTAGAAATTTGACAACCAATAATGGTGAATAATAAGACATTTAACATATTTAGAGTAATAAGACCTTGCAATCAAGTAACATGTAATGCTATCCATTACTAGAAATCAACCATTCTCATATCCAGTATGAATTATTAAAATTAATGGAGAGTTGAATATATAGTAGTTTTAATTCCTTCGAACAGACTTAAGACATCATTACCATCTAATTAACTTAGAGTATACTATCAGTGCATCTAGCATATTATTTTGGCGAATAGAAATGTTTGGAATGTGAAATAAAAATAACTTATTTAATAGAACAAGTAAATAATTGAGTCATTATATAAACCCAGAAACAAAACACTAAAATAGCAAGCTCAAATACATAATTACAACAGAATCTAAAGCATAAACATATTTGCATCATAAAGCATAAGCTTTCCAGTCTCCCTTCCTCCGTGGACAAAAACTTGAAGGACAATAATTTTTGTTCTCCAAACACCAAATTAATGCTTGTTTGGGTGCTTACAATAATTTTTGTTCTCCAAACACCAAATTAATGCTTGTTTGGGTGCTTAGAAGTGTCAACTGCACCATGTTCTTCATCTAACCATCAGCAACTGCTATCCAGACTATTTTCATTTATGGTTCATAACATCAATAAATTGATTCCTGCAACTTGAATATAAATATATTAGTAGCTGTTTCTCCTTTTATGTCTGAGATTATTTTCTCTTTATTTATTTATTTATGAAAATAACAGAATAGATCGTCTAGAAGTTTTAGGTTTCTTTAGAGTAGAAAGAACATAAAAACTGCATAGTGAAAAAGAAACCTCATTCTAGAGTGGGACTCTTATGACATAATATACTTATACATCAGAATAATTTTTTAAATCATCAGAGAGAGGGAGGGGGTTGTAAAAAAAAAAAAAAAACTCCCTACTTATCAAAACATTTCAAACATACGATTCAGAGAAAAATGTTGGAACACTCTATGCCTTAAGTTTGCAAAAGCACTAAAATGTTTTTATTTTGGAAGACTCAACAAAGTCCAGCAGCCAGAAAACTTTAGGGCATGACATCAAAAAATTGGTAAGCTACTGGGGTACCAGACTAGTAAGGAGAAAATGCCTAACAGAAAGTATACAGACAACACAAAGATAACTCATCATTCAAAGCAAAGCATAAACAGACCCCTTAAGTGCAACAAAGGGTTCTTTGCAATACGAAATATATATATATATATTTATATTATATGAAATAACATTCAGAGTGTAATGATGATATTTTTTCCTTCCCACGTACAGCTAAATTTACCTAATACATAGTGGATGCTGCAGTTTAGTTTTAGTGCAAGGTGGTACTTTACATCCAACGGTGGTTGTTTGAAGACAAACTTCAACCACTAAACAATTCAGTGCAGCTCAAGTTGAAGGATTGTAACTACAAGCTGTATGAACAGATCACTTTTCACTGTTCAGTACTTTGGTTGGACACAGTCCGCAAAGTTTTTCCATGGCTGAGAAAGGAGAATGCGGCACAAATGAGTACTGCTCAGGTCATATGAGATTCAAACCATTTAAAAATATCTTCAGATTGCAAACTAGTCATTTCATGGTATGCAAACGCAAGATTTAGCTCCTCCTGAACAGGATGCACCAAGTCCTTTTCCAGCAAAATAGTCTTAGTATCATGGAGAGCATCTTTCCAACCTGTTGCACGCCCATCCCTTTTCATATACCCATTCTCATCTACAAAGCCTTTCTCCTTGAATAAATTGAACAATCTAGCAGAAATCGTCTGATCAAGACCTGGGATTCTGTCAGACAAAAATGTCGGTGACAGAGGCAACTCCATGCATTCAATCTCTGCAACATCAATCCCTTTATTTTTCAATACTTCCATAAATTCAGTTATTTTTTGTTGCCTATATACATCTTTTGGCATGTGCACAAACAGGGTTGGCGGATAGTCCTCTGTGATGTCCATTTGATCGAATATACCTTCAGCGATCATAAGTGCAATACTACTAAACTTCAAGTCATTAGCAAGTGCAGATACAAAGTACCCACCAGAAGAAGCCCCCAAAGCCACAAGAGGAAGCTTTTCAAGATTCTGTCTCTTAACCCACCATCTTATAATATCTTTAACAATCAAGCTTTCCTTCCCAAATCTCCAGCATCTCCCTGCACTTGATATAGTCAAGACAGCAAATTTACGAGCGAGAGCATGAAGCACAAGCAGCCTTTCCTCTGGCAAACCAACACATTGAGGGCATTTAGAAGACCTATCCCAGAAGTTAACAGCTCTACCACCACAGCCATGAGCTAGAAAAAGAACAGCCTTAGGCGAATCAGGTATTTGCCATATCAAATCCGTCCCATTCCTGAATTCTCTTTTCGGATTAAATTGCACCAAAGACTCAAACCTATTCCATTTTTTCTTGGTTAATCCATGTGCCGAAATAGGGTTTTCATCATTTTTGTGGAAAAACAATACCAATGCTATTGAGACTGATACCAGAAACATAACTGGCACTAAAACCGGGTATTTTTGAGGTCCATGACATGCCTTTAACTTTGCTCCACGATTCAGCATTACTGTCAACAGAGAAACAATAACAACCTTGAAGACTTTCAAAACTTCTAAGAATTATACATTAAAAAAAACCCTAAATTTTAATTGAAACATTTCACAAGTTCAGAGTCTGAAAGGTTGTTGCAATAGATCTGAAAGGTTAGACATTGCCATATGTTATTTATATAGACGGTTAAAACAAATATTCCAGATCGCAAATGATAGAATGATTGTTCAAGAAATTAAAAAAAAAAAAAAAGTAAAAATACCTGGGAAATAGCTTTGGGTTGTTGGAGTTCTAGTCTTCGAGTTTCCAGATCTCGCAGCTTTTGGAATGGGTTAAGGTGTTTTCCTACACTTGGGGTCGATTAAAAATTTTGATTCCCACTTAATTTTTGTTTCATATATGTGAGGTATTTTTGCCACATCAAAGTCATGTAATTGTCTACATAACCCCCCTCCCCTCATTTGTATGACTATATTATATATATATATATATATTGATTTACATCAGGCTCTAATTACCCTTGTTCATCGTCTAATTTTTTCATCAACTTTTTCTCATGCAATAGAAAATCCAAAATCTCCATCAAAATTCCTTTTTCTTCCAAAGGTCACAATTAATTACCACTCATTTGAAACCTGATTTTCTTTTCAAATAAAGTTGTCATTTTAGCCACATAAATTTTTTTTTTTTTTTTGTAAAGGCTTTTCTTTCGTTTATCAAGATCCCAAAAAAAAAAAAAAAGGAAAAAATTAATTGAAAGATTATATCATATCAAAGAACATTGTAAAAAAGGAAAAATGGAGATGGACTTTTAGATGGTTTTAGACAATTTGGGGCGTAGTAAAAGGAAGGGAAAAGTCTATTTTTTTACTTGTATTTTAGAATTTGAAAATGTAACTTTTTATTGTGACAATTTTATCATTTGTGCTTTTAAACCGTTTGTTACAATCGAATTATGTTATATTTTGATAAAACTATTATTATACCCTTCATTTTCTTAATTTTTTACTTTTATCTTTTCCTTTTTTCTCTTTAATTTCAAATTCCTAACATTGGTTGTAATGAATTTTTTCTCTTCCTTCGGTGCCTACCCATAAAAATACCCAAATTCTTTCTTTTTCATTTGCCTAGATTTCTACCCAAAGTATCTCTTCTCTAACCCCAAAAACTTAATTTTTATTTTAATTTAAGCAATTGGTAAGCAAGCTCTCTAGTTTTTCTTGTATTTTCTCTAAAATTTTAATATATTGAATTAAAATTTTTGAAAATTTTGGGTCAAACGGAGATGAGTTTCAAAAGTTAAATAATTATAGCATTTTTTTATTTTTTAAATGTTAAGAATTTTCATTATTTTTTAGGGGCCTTTTTTTTTTTTTGCAATTGAAAACTAATTTTACTTTTATTTCTTTCCTTGAACTTGAGAATTCTGAAATTCAAACAACTGTGATTTTTGTTAATTTTCCAATGAAAAATGAGAATAGTTTTTTTTAAAATATCTTGATCTTAATTTCTTTTTCTTCCATTTAAGTATTGAAGTGAGATTTAAAATTTTGGATGATGGGTTGTTTACATTTTTTAGTTTAATTAAATTAGGTTCTAATTATTTATTGAAATTGATGATGTTTTAGTTTTTTTTAAGGTTGGAGTTTTGAGAACATGGGAAGGAGGAGGGGAAGAAGAAGATGATGGTATTTTTGGTATAAAAACATCAACTAGGCACAATTTTAACAACATTGCCTATACATATCATAATAGCCAAAGAACAAAGAGTTAAGTGTCACAAAAAAGTATAAAGAGTTGAGTGTTACACGGATCAAAATATAAAAAATAAAAGTAGATTTTTCCTTAAAAAGAATGAAATCACCGAAGCTCGTGTCCATTCACTTTATGTCATCAAAAATTTTTAGTTGTTGTCTCAATATTTTTCCTCTAACAAATTTAATTTCCATTGTAGATAGTTTTGATAACAAAATTTTATGATCTTCAGTAAAAATAAATCATACAATTAATTTAAATTCTTATTAAATAATTAATCAATTCAAGAATAGATCAATAATACCAATTCGAAGAATTTAAAATTCGAAGTTTAGCTTAGTTGACATATAGCCCATTGACATTCGTAAGTCCAGATTTTGAATCCAATATCAGAATTCTTCTTCTATCCTTAAGTTATGACTTCCGTATTTAAAAAAAAAAATACCAATTTGATTTTAAAACATTTAATCCTATAAAATTTTAGGATTAAATTTTGAGTTACAATCTAGTCTTCGATTAAATGAAAAGGTTAGTGTAATAGTTATATTAAATATAGTTATGACGAAAGCAAATCACTTCACCTTTCACCTATCCCGCAACATGGAAATAGTAAGATGTATAGACGTAGAAGAAGACAGATTTTCTGAGAACAAGCAAAATCCAATAGTAAAAAAAAATTAATAAAAAGTTTATGAAGTGGCGGAGGACAAGAAAGAAAAGGAGATAGAGTTTTTATATTTAGTTTTATGATTAGAATTTACTTGGATTAAAATACATTAATAGAGGAAATAAGTTTAAAAGTATTTACTTGGGTAAAAAAAAAAAAAGATTTTAAATTACCCTTATTTAGTGAAGAAAACCCATAGTAGGAAAGTAAATGCAATTTTATGATTTTTTATTTACAAAATCATAAATTTAATTTGTTTTTTTTATTTTTTAAATTAGGACAAAAATAAAAGAATCTACTTTTGTTATTGTTTAAAATATCAATTAAAATTGGCAATATATTAAAAAATTTTATTTCGTTTACTTTTAAAGTTTGACTAAACATTTTTTAATCTGATCTATTTCTTTGTTTGTATTATTTTTATACTATATTTATATTTAAAATTTTATATATTTATATTATTTTAAAAATATTAATAATTAATTTTATAAAAATTTTAACATAATTGTGTATTTAATTTGTCTTATTTTTTCATGTTAAATAATAATTTAATTATTTTTATATCGTTTTATATCATAAAATTGTGTCATTTTTAAAATCACGAAGTTTATATTTTTCTATCCATTTGGAATTTTGAATGATGACAAAAAGGTTTTATCAAGTTCTATACCCCAATAATTTATTCAATTATGTTATTTATTTATAAGTTTTTAAATGAGATGTAATAATTAAATTACATTAGCATTAATTCTGTCCTTAGTTTGAGAGTTTTTCTTCTCATTTCTAGAATATTATGGTTTAAAATTTAAAAATTCTAAGTATTTACAATACATATATTTTAATTGAATAATTAGTTTATATGTACAAACAAATTTCAAGTAAATAACAAAGTTGTTAATCACAATTTTTTTTTCTCCAACAAAATCGGTTAAGATTGTGAAGTCTTAAACAAATAAAATAGATTCATTTAATACAATTTGCATTCATTGACAATTTGTGTTAGACATGAATTCTTATTGTTTTATGATTTTCTTTTACTATATTATAGTATAATTTATAAATATATATTTAAAAATAGTCAATGAATTATTTGCATTAACATATAAAGTTTCTTCGATTTACAAATTTTATCGAATTAATTCAAAGTTTTTATTAATGTTAATGTAACATCAAAAGTAAAAAAAAAATTAATACAAGTTTTAACTCTTTGTTATTTATCAAATAAATTTATTAATTTTTAAGATTAATAAAAAATTAAAACTTTGAAAAAGCAATTTAACGTAAACTTTAACTCTTTTTTTATTTATTATCAAATAAATTTATTTTTATAAATTTCTTAAATAAAATTAAAATTTTTACTTATAAATTAAATAAAAGTTATTAATATTAAAATAATGTACAATGGGCAATCCATAAATTTAGTGAATAACAACCGTGCTTATTTTCATCGGTTTAAAAGATTTTTCACATTTATAAAAACAGTTTTTGAAAAGTTTTAGAGCCTAAATAAAGATATCTTTTCTTTTTTAAAAAAAAAAAAAAAGAAGGAAAATTCTACCAAATTTCTTAATTGTTAATAACTGGATTCTGATGAAATTTTGAATCTTCAAAACTAATTGCTCATGAAATTTTTTTTCCGCTGGTTCAGAAATGTGATTATGAAACTTAATTGTTTACTGTCATATATATATATATGTATGTATATATGTATGTATGTATGTATATTATTAACTAGAAAAATTCTCATGATAAACGACGTGGTTTATAATTATTAAAAATACGTAAATTTTTATTAGTTAATATTAAAAAAAATATTCTTGACGTTTGTAGATATTCGATTTTATTTGAGATCCTTAAAATTGTATTTGTTTTTTTTTTGAAAATAATTTCATTTAGGAATTATTAATCAAGATCAACTATCTATGCATTTAAATTTTAGGGCTAGTTTGATTTTTGCGGTCCGTAATAAAAATGATCTAAAACCCATAATTAAACTCTTGAATTATTTTCATACCTCCAAATCATAATAGTCCTAGTTAACGGTGTTTATAAGCACTTATTAATCACCTAAAATTTTTTACATTACATCAATTTCTTTTATGAAATTAAAAAAAAAATACTACAATAATTACATAAATCTATAATTTTGAACGATAAATTTTTGTTTTTTTAGAACTGAGGCAAAGGAAATTCTCAATGTAAAGAAGGGAAAGTTCGACAAGATTTGTGAAGAATAATAAAGAGGAAAAAAGAAGGAAAGGCATAGGAAAAGAAAAAAAGAAAATTTGTGGTCTAAAAGAATCAAATCTCAAATTTGTTGATAGCAAAAAGTGGACTGTTATAGTTTATTCATGGAAGTAGTCTTTATTAGTACGAAAATAAGTTTCTTGTAATTCTAATTGTAGTTTATAAGAGTTACAAATGGGTTAACAGTTATATTGATATCGTGCATTGAGACGATTATGATATGAAGTCATTGAAAGATGCACTACATATATAATAGCCGAAGATAACAATAAAATTCTCTCCTCTGCAAGTTCTCTCTATCCTTATAATTTTCTCTAATTTTCTTCTTAAATTCTTCCTCTTGTTATTTTATTTCTATCTTAATTGATGGAATTGTATCATTTGGTATCAGGGCCATTGATCTTTGCTACGAGTGTGGCGTTGCTATCAGCGGAGGTACATGCTTTGCTATGAGAAGGATCGGCAAGAATAAAGTCTAATTTGAAAAGTTCACTGGAGTCATTTAGAAGCGAAATGCATACAGTTTACTCTAAGATGAGCATATAACCCAGATATTTAATGAAATAATGACACAAATGGAAGATCAAACGGAATCTATCAAGGTGAAACAAGAACCGCTGTTGGGAGCTCTCGACGAAACCAAGGCATTGATCTCGAAGCCCACTACTGGTCTTACTTTTGAGCTTGTTAATTTGAATCTAAGTGATACAATTGATGCATATTGTGAGACATCTTAGAATTTATTGAGCCCATACAACTCTCTAACGATTATGCTACTAATAACTTCAATAGTAGCTTGCAGCCAAAAGTCCCCCAATCTATTTAAATTACTTTACCCAAAGAATCTGATTGATTTTAACCAAACTGAGGCTTTTGATCCGTGTTGTGCCGAACACCTCTTTTGCACTACACAATCACTTCCTATTTCCCTGTTATCTAAGCCAAATAGACCAACCAACACAAATCACAACAAAACCCTATACAGTACAAACTTCGAGTTAGTTAAGGACCTCTTTGAGTTTAAAATTGATGTCTTGGCAATTGATGTGGCTGCTGGTCAGTTGAAAGGGAGATTTAATGATTGCCATCCTAGAGGTGTCAGTGCCATTGCAATTGATACAAATGGATTTTGCATTCATGGTGCTGGAAAATATACTAGAGTTCATGGGGAATTGGGAAGTATGTTTACAAGTCCAATTTGGTTTGTTTGTCTTAATGTGTGTCTTACCAATTACGAAAAGTCTCTCTCTTGCTATATGACGGATGGATGGCCTACAAATGTGCTTCTATTTTGAGAACCGCAGTTACGCAAACTATTTGATTGACCGAAGCACACTTAAACTAGGTTATTATAAGTGGTGGATCAAAAGATCAAAAAGGGTTGGAACATTGGGTTTTGATTGCGTACGACAGCCTATGAGCATTAGTGTCGAAGATATTACAGAGCAAAACCAACTCTTTGTTGAGGGTGCTGTTGAGAGTTTACCGAAATAGAGCACACGGCTGCTAACTTTCAGACAGATTTCTTGCTCCAATGGATGAATCTTGTAGGCAACTGTTGCTTTCAGGACGTGCAAAGATGATTTCGAAGGGGTTACAATGCTTTGGTTGGGCAGATAAGAAGGAACTGAAAGAATTTTCAGACTACCATTTTGGGAACCATCCTACTTTGATTGATTCAGCCTGCTATTGTTCAATTGAAAGCGACAGGGCTTTTGCACGGGTTATTGGTATCAGGGATCCTCCACGATATGAAATTTACAAAGTAACTGAAAATTGTAAAGAAACAGGGATTAGAGTTATGATGATGACAGGAGATGGTGTGAATGGTGCACCTGCCTTCAAATTAGTTGACACTGGAATTGCTATGGGCATAATTCGAAATAAAGTCGCGGAAGAAGCTTCTGACATGGTTTTGGCAAATGACGACTTTAGCACCATTGTGTTGCCCAATTTATAATAACAAGGAAGCTTTCATAAGATACATGATATCATCCAACGTCGGAGAAGTAATATTCACATTCCTGACTTCTGCTTTGGGATTACCAGAATGTATGATACACATGGAACTTTTATTGGTGAATGTAGTTACTGACGGTGATCCTGCGATAGATCTTGGGTTCAATCTTATAGAAATTGGTTTCACGTGCAAAGCAATCAATAGTAGCGATGAGGGTTTCATTAAATCGTGGGTCTCGTTCCTTTACTCGATAATAGATTTTACGTAAGCATAGCAAATATTAGCATCGTCAAATTGTCTCAGCGTCACACCTGTAGAGAGGGTTCTACATGGTCAAACTACCTCGGTAGCTCCATATATGGGTCGTGGAGGTCAACTCATCACCATCTTTGTCTCCATGCATGTTTCATTCTAGTGTTGGCCAAAAGCTCTGTGAGATCATTATTTTACTCAAGTTGTCATCCTTGAGGACTAGGATGTTTTGCAGGGAAGGGTATTGTTTCGGGTCAAAATGTGTTAGAAAAAACGATTCTGAGAAAGAGATTTGTAAGATGAACTTTAAGGCATGAAAACATTTTCCTTGAGACTTTATAATGCCTCTAGGATATAACAAAGTTATAAACTTCTAAGCAGTGAAAATGGTAGAACAGTAATGTCCCTTTTATAGGTAATGTAAAGTTACCTTGGTAAGGACTTGTAGTGTTATGTCTTTACATAACAATTCTTTGGTGACTGATGTGTTTTTTCAATACAACTTTTTCTGAAGCAAAAAATTATTTCGGATTAACTATTATTTAATTATTTCAAAAAATAACAAATAAAAATTATATATATAAATTGTATCACCAAATTTAAGCTCAGGTGCCCTAAGTTCCCATCTTTGACATTAAATAAATATTGGCCCACTAGGTGAGCCCCATAACAATATGGGCTAAGCTTTTACTTAATTGTCTAATTTAATAAGATTGAATATTTATAAATTGTTCATTCTTAGTTTTTCTATTCATTGTGGGATTTTGGTTGTTCCCACCATTATTACAAATTACCAATAATCCTCCATTAGTTTGGAATGTTGGTGATTTAATTTTGTTGCCTTTCACACAAATAAATATTTTGCATACAAGATGGTATCTCTCGATTTGAACCACCAATTAGCGAATGTATCTTAGAATTTTAATAAAATTGTTGGTGTCCGCAGATTGAACCATAATTTCTTGCATTAAAATTGAAGAAACATCACACATAATATTTATGTATACTTCTATCACAAGTTTTGACTTTTAGCACTAAATGGCCATGCGTTATCTTGTTCTTAATAAATATTTACAAGAAAAGTCCCTAATTTTTCTTGTTGAAGCGGCACCACTTCTTGTGTTTATATTGGTAGAGTTCTTTAATGTCCCTATTGCTTTAGACATTTAAAACAATAAACAATGAACTCTCTTAAGAGTGCTTAAACTCATCCTTTATACGCAATGGTCCACACTAGTGTGAAATTTTCTTTGGAATGGGTTTCACTAGTGCATCATAAACACATATCAATAACTTGTTTTTACCCTTTGAACTTTATAATTAGAGGTTACTAATTAAAAGTTGGGTTCCCGTTATTGGTGTCTAATATTAAAGGTTTTAAACCCATTCCTTTTATAGTACTACTTACCAAGTCCTTTGGTAGTCCTTTAGTTAAAGGATCTGCCGAATTATTGGCAGATTTCACATATGTTATGGTAATTATCCCATGAGATATTAATTCTCCAATATAATCATGTCTTATACTAATATGTCTAGATTTTCCATTGTATATATCACTATATGCTCTAGACATTGCAGCTGCACTATCGCAATACAAGAAAATGGCTGGCATTGGTTGTGGCCACAACTCTATATCTAATAACAAATTTCTTAGCCATTCTGCTTCTTTGCCTGCGACAGCTAAAGCTATAAATTCAGATTCCATAGTTGAATGAGAAATGCAAGTTTGTTTTTTAGATGCCCAACTAATAGCACCTCCACCTAGTGTAAATATCCAACCTGATGTGGATTTATTATCATTTGCACTAGTAATCCAACTTGCATCAGAATAACCTTCTAGTACGGCTGGGTAATCTGAATAATGTAAGCTAAAGCTTTTAGTTCTCTTAAGGTATCCAAGAACTCTTCCAATAGCTTTCCAATGAATTGCACAAGGTTTACTCGTATACCTTGATAATTTGCATACTACAAATGCTATATCTGGCCTAGTACAATGCATGGCATACATTATACTTCCAATAGCACTAGCATATTCAAGTTATGCAATTACTTGATCATAATTCTCATTCAATTTCATACTTGAATCATATGGAGTATTAAATTCTTTTACATTGAGATGGTTAAATTTTGTAATCAATTTCTCAATATAATGACTTTGATTAAGAACACGGCCATTACTATGTTTTTTAAATTTAATTCCCAGGATTGTATCAACCTTATTTAAATACTTCATTTTAAAAATAGAGGTTAGATAACTTTTTGTCTCTATTATGCCAATCATATTGTTGCTAAAAATAAGCATATCATCGAAATAAAGACATATTATTACTCTATATTCTCTAGTGAACTTTGAGTAAATGCGCTTATCAGCCCCATTATGTCTAAAACCATTTGATAATATGGTTAAGTCAAATTTCTTATGCCATTGCTTAGGAGCTTGTTTTAGTCCGTATAGTGACTTAATTAACTTGCAAACCTTTTTC
>JAQSVH010000009.1:3670498-3689489 GCA_029448705.1 Adansonia digitata
TTATCAATAAAAAATGAATTTTGAATCAATGAAAAACTATCTACATTTTTAAAAACATTTACGCTTTTGAAAAGCATAAAAATATTTATAAAAAAAATTGAAACAAAGCATCTCCAAGTATAGGTTCAATTCCTTAATAATTAAAATAAAGCTAGACAAAAAATTGACCCCTTAAGTGTAAAAGTCGGTACTTTTTATATTAATTTTTTTTTTGAAAAACATTCAAATAACAAAAAATATATTTTACACAGAATTGTTCAAACAACAAAAAAAAAAAAATATCAATTTTTTAGAAAAACAAATCAATTTTTCACAAATTATCTTTTGAAAGTCATTTTTTGTAAAATAAATGAATCTTGTATGTTTTCAAGTCAATGAACAAATATGAAATTTTTAATTGAATAAAAATTTATTTAAATATTTAAACTTGAATGTAATGACACTAAAATCTATGCATCATAATAAAGCAATGCCTTGTATAATCTAAATGTAAAAGTTAAAAAAAAAAAATCCGTCGTATCAATTTCATATATAATGATATATATATATATAATAATAATAATAATAGCAAAATTTATCATTCATAAGCAGTCAATAAATTTACAATAGTTATTATTATATTTTAAATTAATATCTTTTTTCTGGCATAGAATTATCCTCCATACTTTGCTTCTCTTACTAATTTTAAATATCTATTACTATTTAAATGACTTATTTATTTTTATATGTTTGAAAATTATTTAAGTAGTATATTTATTTTCTTCTTTATCAAAAAATTAACTTAATAAAAAGAAAAATTGAGAAAAGTTAGAATAAGCTAGTGTACATTTTCTTCATTTTAATTTGCAATTTTTATGATAAATATTTATCCATTCAAAAATTGAAAAAAAAAAAAAAGAGAAAACAAAATAAAAATAAAAATAAAAAAGAGGTGAATATAAAAAAATGATTTTTTTAAAAACGGGTGAATGTAAAAGCAAAAATAAAAATAAAAAGAGGTGAATATAAAAAAACTATTTTTTAAAAAAAGGGTCCCTTTTTATGAGAAAAATATTTATCCATAATTTTTTTCTTAAAAAAAAAAAAGAAAGAATATGGAAATGAAAAGGGCAGTTGAAAATGGGGAAAAAAAAAAAAAAGAAGGTGAAAATGAGAAGCTAAAGATGATTTTTTGTGGCAGCCATGTACCGTAGGTATTCCTTTAATCTAATGGTATTGATTTTGAGTCACCTTTTCCCGACCTAATTTCTCTTTTTTTTTTTTTTTTTCTCGAATATGATCCAAATTTTGTTTATGTTCAATTTTGGGATAAAATACCAAATGATAGTGATATATTGGTAATTAATTAGCAACATCACGTAAAAATATGTGTCAATTTTTTTAATCCTGAGACATTACCTTGCCTCATTATTTTGGTGGGCACAAATTGCACTATACCCATTTTTTATTTTTATTTTTATTTTTATATAACAAAGTCATAATCTGATAATAGAAAAATTTTGTATAGGTTGAAATTCAAATATTAGGTCTATTGGATGTCACTCTAAATATAATTTTCAACAATTTAATTTTTTTTAATGTGCTTGATAACTCAAATTATATATTACTTAATAGAAATTTTCAACAAAAAAAAATGTTTGAATAAGATAAGTAGGTAGAAAGTTACTTATAATATGTTAAGTTAATTTTATTTAAAAAAAATTATTTTTGGACTAAATTATCTCAATTTTTTTTTGTTAAAAATGATATTTTTAAATAACACTATTAATTTGTATTCAGAATTATTCATAATATTATAAAATATTATATAAGTAAAATTAAATTTTTCATAATTAATTGTATTCAAAATTTAACACTTACAGTTATATAAAAATATAATTATATTTATACTTAATTATTATTAAGTACGAAATAATTTTTGTAATATAAATTTAGTGTTCATAAATTAAGTATTTAATTTTACAACATTTAATTTTTTCGGTTTATCGAACAACATTTTCTCTCTCTTAGATTTTTCTTTTTTGGGTACTACAAAAATGTTATAATTGAAATTCAAGACATCTATTGATATCTCATTTCATTGTCATTTTATTTTTTCTACCAAAAAAAAATATTGCAATTCAAATTTCATTCCACTTTTGCTATTTTTTTTCTTGATGAAATCACCTTTGCTACTTGATCTAAATGATGCATAAATTATACATATGCATACATATATCTATAGTTAAATTTGCTTCCACAAAACTTGAATTTAAGACTTCAGTGACTTGAAACTTAGAAGGTTGGAGCTACACAAGTAAAATAGTAGAAAAAAGAAAATGAAGTTTTGATTGAACTGCGGTACTATTGTCTAAAGTTTTCAACTAGCAAGGTTATCTTCTCATTATTTTAATGTTTTTCTTATATGTATACTTTCTGTGCCCAATACTTGTATATCGTAAAGGATGAAAAAATGGGGACGTTAAGGCAAAGGAATATATCATTCAAAACCAAAATATTTCAAAAGAAAAAAAAATAATGTGCAAATGGTGGGTACACTTCTTTTGTTTTCTAGCTTTGTTTCAACTAATTTTTATTTTATATAGTGGGCACTCAAATTAAAAGATATACTTTATAAAAATAATTATGACAACAGAATAGAAGATACATTTCTCTTTGCAGCATTTTTTATATCCAGGATTTCTCATAGAGTTTGAGATATATTCAGAAGATGGGTCTGCTTAATCGGCATTTGTAAGTGCAGATTAAAAATTATTTAATTGTTATTTTTTTAAAAAAAATTATTTAATATATTTGTTTAAAAATGTAATGTATTAATTAAAATGATATATATATATATGTATATATATAATCTTAACCAACATCACTGGGTATTAGTTAACATTTCTTTTAGAATATTTCGGTTTTACTAACAAGTGCTTCTAATGTTATTTATATTGTTTATAACATTATATTTAACATTTCTCTTTAAGGTTAGTTAATATATAAAAAATATTATATTATATTAAATGCATTAGTTGATAAGTTTATTTACATTTTAATACATTCAATGAAAATATTATTATATATAGTAACTTTAAAAATACTCTTAAAGTGTACCCAAAAAAATTCTTAGGGCATTAATTAGCAAAATTCTACTTAAAAAAAATGATTTGCTTAAGTATTGCTGATAGGTACTAATTATGAATTATTTAATTATTATTTTAAAATTTTAAAATTTAATATATTAATTTTACTGAATTAAAAATATATATATTAATTATACTTTTTCTTATATATTATGCTGGGCAATGCCATTAATTAACATTCTCCTCGAAAAAATCTACAAGGGAAATGGCATTTTGGTCCAAAACCCAAACATTTTGGAAACAACAAAAGTGCTCATAATGATAAATAGATCATGGAGAAGCGCATCTAGACGGAACTTTCCGTGTTTCACCTCCATTAGTTGCTTTCTTGGCAACTTGGTTAGTTGTCCTGCCATCATCATATTTTTATTATAATACTTGTCCACTTGCACGAGAATTTATTGCTGTCAATACTCTGTTTGATGCTTCCATTATGTTCTCAATGGAAACTAGTAGAAGGGTAGAACTTTTTCTTGGTTTGGAAAAATTCAAAAGGATTCCTGGCAACATCGCGCTGCTGATGTAACAATATTGTCATCACCTTTTATCATCATATACGTCAACTGGGTTGAAAGGCTTGTATTTGATCATATCTGATTTAGTTGTATGGTTTTTATCATGATCATCTTGCATGTACCATTAAGGAACTTAGAGAAGAACTGACAAGGGCACTATTGGAAGTGAAAGAGGGTAACAGTGTTGAAGGGGGAATAGAGGGTTCATTGGAGTCATTCAATGAGCTTCTGAAGGAGATGACTTCAAAACAACAAGATATCAAGGCCTTGGCTTTGAAGACAAAGGCTATGGTAATCCTCTTACTCATTTTGTGCTTGTCTTTATATGCGTGCCTTTCCTTTTCTGCTCTTTCAGACATTGGCATCTATTTTTGTCCTCCATGGATAATGAGTTAATTATTTTTCCCTTTTTTTTTTTACCGAAGAAACTGTGGTTAATTCTGCCATCCCAAATGTTTCTAAATAATAATGCATTATTTTTTTTTTTATAAAGCTCTATTAGTATATTAACTCAAACATCCTAAAGTAGTAATTTGAGTTTATATGGCTTTGTCCTCTTTATTTTCATTTTAAATTGATGTGACTCAAAGCTAGGCTTATTTCACTCTCTACCTCAGTAGCAAAAAAAAATATGAGAAATTTTTTAAGGTTCTTAAATTGCAGAATATAGATTTTAGTCACATGAAAAATGTTAAAGAGTACTGGGACTTAGCAACTGAGAGGCAGGGAAAATAGGGCAAAAAGAAGACAGATAAAAGCATATGCAGTACCCATGCTTTACTATGGGACACTACGGCATCATATGCCCGACCATTTTCAATGGATGTTCTCCGCCATTTTATCTTGAACTATGTCATTATCGGTTATTTGTTCGAACATTAAGATGTATTCTGTCATTGAAGGTCTCATAACCTTTTGGGGTTCTTCCGGCTATCATTTCTCAATCAGTGACAGAAATTTTGCTGATGTGTGGCAAAAGAATTCCTCTAACATGCGTTAGCCATTTCAATATCTTTGAGTGTTGATAAAGTATGAAAGTTTCCAAAGCATCTTTTCCACGGATTTATCATAAATTAGGGCCGACCATATAAGTACCATCTCTTTTGAACCTTAAAACATACCAAATTTGGCTGAACTGGTTGATGATGAAGCATTTGTCCACTAGTAGCCCGTGCAACTATCTAGGCAAATTGCTTTTGGTTTTTAGCAGTCCTTGATTTGTTTTTATTGTTGTTTTTCTTTGGGAGAACTATTCCTATGGATCAGTTTCAAGAAATGAGTGTTAATATTTTTGGGCAAAAGATCAGGACAATAACTTTGTGCGACAAAAAGATGGACTTATTAATAATGAGCTCGAAACACCTGCAACTTGCAACTTGGATTTCCTATTCTGCCAAATGGATGCGTTACTGCTGGGTTTGAAGTGGTTTTAGAGGCACTGATAAATGAGACTTTTTTTATATATATATATTTGCATTTAAGGTTTTCCAAGTTTTTGATCTCTAATCATTAAAATTAAGAGCCCAGTACTCTATAAATAAATCAGTTGATTGTTCACTGATAGATGAGGCTTTTCCCTTTGGCATTGGTCAATTTTGTGGCATCACAATTGTTCTAACTACTACTTTTGTTAGTTTCAGAAAAGGTTGAATGACCGCATGTTTGTAAGGTGTTAATTTGACCTTCAAATGGATAATCTTAGAGAAACTGCATCTAGTTATTTATTTTCATTTGCTCATGTCGTCGAGTTCTGTAATAGCTACATACTTGCCTGATTCTATTTGTTGCTGACTATCCATCAAATATGATTGATGCACTTTTCCTTGAATGTTCCAGTAGGTTGAGTTATTGTCTTTGCAATAATTTACTTTCCTGCACGGGCTACTATTATGAAGGACTTGAGTTGATGTTCACTATTATGCCCTTTCTTTTTTTCTGTTTTGTAGTGCATCGTTAATTTTAATGTCTGTAGTTACATATGAATTACCAGGAAGATTTGATTATCAATGTCTGATAAGTATTTGGGAAAGAAAATAATAATATAAAGCACCTTTTTATTCCTGCCATTTATAAGAATACTAAAATATTGAAAACCCTCTAATTTTTTTTTAAAAAAATTAGCCTTATATTTCTATTTTCATATTTCTATTGTAATTAAATAAGCTCTATTTTAAATGAAAAATTAACTTATGTTAAGTTCTTATTTAAATATAAATTAAAAATTAAAAGTTTTTTTAATATAAATTAGAGGTGGAAAAATTTAAGGTTGAAAAATAAAAGTATAAAAATTTACCTAAACAAATGGCAACGAGACGTGAGTTGATGTTAAGGATTTTTTTTGTTTTTCCAGCTATTAGGTATTGAGAAGAAGGTCCACTCAGCGAAGAAGCGTGAATTAATGTACTGGTATTTAGCTTCACGGGGTGTCCCAAAGAGCCAACATTGCCTAAGCCTGATGTTGGCAGAAGAGTATGTTGTAAACACAATGGCCCGCTCTCCTTTACCTCCACCTGAACACGTTTCTCGTCTTGCTGACACATCCTTTTACCATGTCGTGCTTCTGACCGACAATGTCCTGGCTGCCTCCGTTGTCGTATCCTCCGCAGTTGAAACTGCAGCAAATCCCGAAAAATTGGTGTTTCACGTCCTGACAGACAAGAAAACTTACACCCCCATGCATGCATGGTTTGCAATGAATTCTCCCAAATCAGCGGCAGTGGAAGTCAAGGGATTGCATCAATATGATTGGTCTCGGGAGGTGAATGTTGGAGTTAAGCAGATGTTGGAAATTCATCGCTTGATCTGGAGTCACTACCACAATTATCTGAAAGAAGAAAACTTTGAATATGAAGGAGAGAACAAATTCTGTTTGGAGGCTTTAAGCCCTAGCTGCCTTTCCCTCATGAATCATCTCCGCATTTATATACCTGAAGTAAGTACTCTAAAACTTACTTTAAATTTTCCGATAACTACCGTTCCTCTGACTTTTATTATTATTTTTTTAAGTATCATGTTTAATTGTCATATTTAACATACTTTTGAAAATGAGTATGAGATGTAATTTTTCAAATATATGAAAAATTTATCAAAAATAAATAAATAAATAAACCTATATTGAATATATATGTGTATGATATCTCTACCCCAGTCAAACTAATTTAGCTGATAACTAATTTACTTTGAACCTTAAATTTCAGTGGGCATTGATATGTTCTAACTTTCATGGGTTCCAACAGCTGTTTCCAGAACTCAACAAGATAGTATTCTTGGACGATGATGTTGTGGTACAACATGACTTATCATCTTTGTGGACATTGGATCTCAATGGGAAAGTTGTTGGTGCAGTTGTTGATTCATGGTGTGGGGAAAACTGTTGTCCAGGAAGGAAATACAAGGACTACTTAAACTTTTCACACCCAATAATTTCGTCCAACCTTGACCAAGATCGATGCGCATGGCTTTCTGGTATGAATGTCTTCGATCTTGAAGCTTGGAGAAGGACCAACATCACAACATCTTATCGTAAATGGTTGGAACTTGTAAGTAAATTTGTCTTGACTGATTGTCTGTTTGGCGATTAATGTTGTTTTAATGCCCATTTAATTGCAACCATCACCTAAATTTTGAGTGGTTTAGTCAAAATTATTAGTTTCTAGCGCTCTTTATTTGCTTCTAGAACTAGTAGGAAGTGTAAATTACCTAATGCTTGGTAATACTATTTTAGTACTGCTTAATACAAGGGACATGATACTGCTTTGAGTCTTAGACTTACGTGTATTAGATCACTTCTATAACTTTTGTATACAGCCGTTATCTTGGGATTTGAACTTTATCTATTGTTGATATTTATATTGATATTTAACACAATTGACTGCGATACAAAACAAAAAATGCATCCAAAGGGCAATTTAAATCCATGCTTGTATCCTGACAGAATCACTTATTTAAACACGATTCCGTGTAGCTACTTGCTGGAGTCTCTGACCCTTGTTAATGATAGGAAAAACGAAATTCTTTCTCTTAATCTCGAAATAAATTAATTCCTTTTTGTTTGTTGCTGCAATAATCCAAATATACCTTTCGACAGAATCTCAACTACGGATTGACGCTATGGCAGCCGGGAGTACATCCACCAACCTTACTTGCTTTTGAGGGGCAGGTGCATCCCATTGATCCTTTATGGCATGTGGGTGGATTAGGCTATAAATCCTCGACTGCTGCTCATGGACAAACATTGGAGTCTGCTGCTGTTTTGCATTTCACTGGCCCTGCTAAGCCATGGCTCGACATTGGATCTCCACAATTACGAATTCTATGGACCAGGCATGTAAATTTCTCCAACAGCTTCATTCGGAAATGTGGAATTTTTGGGTAAGATTAAGAAGACGACGATTCTCTCACTTTTTTACATACTTCAGAACCAAACTTGCAGTAACTGTATCGAACCAGAGGGAAGAAGGTTTTGCCTTCAGTCTCTGCTTATACCTTTGCATAGAAGGACATTGGCAACTTTCATGTCCATAATAGAAAATAAGTAAAGATAGTTGGAGATATACGATATAGAAAACATCCTCAACCTTCAAAAGACATATAATGATTATATCAATGTAGCTCTTCAACAACATTGTAAATTACTTTAGTCAATTAATTCGAAATTATGTAACTCAATGGTAAAACTCAGTTTTTATTGTTTAGGGTAACACTGCTTCCCTCTATTGCTTCAAAACCCATTGTTGTATGAATCTTGACCCCAAAAAAAAAATAGAAATTGAAGTTATAGAATTAATCTTTTACCACATTAAATTGATGAGGCATGTCAATTAATTTGTAACTTAAATTAGCAAAGTTTGATGTTCGAGATATTTACCCTTTGACATGATATAGTCAATTGAAACTTTATCAAAGGGCATCTTAATGTGAAAATTGATTAGATAGTTTACAACTTTCAAAGGATGATCCATTTATAAATTCTTTTTAAAGTTACAAAAAGATTGCTTAAATAAAAAGAATTAACACTCTAAAATGAAACAAATTAAGGCAAACCTATTATAATTGAAAATGGATGAAAGGTGATATAGAAAAAATTAATTGACTGAAAGCTTGATCACAAGAAAATTGCATTAATTCAATCCCAGATTGCTAAGAAGCAAACAATTTTAAAGCGTGATGAGTTTGTAGTGTGTAATAGGTATGTCATGTGATCAATTTGGCAGCTTACTCCTTTATAGAGGCTCTTTCAACCGTCATTTCTTCCATTCTAACAATCGACTGAAGTTGCTAAAACGGTGAAAAAAATGCAAGGAAAGCTTTTGATATTTTCAACCGACATAATCTATTCCAGCTTATTCCTCTAGTTCTGGATCCAACGATCACTTCCTTGGGTCAATCTTGGTATGCGGCAATGTTTTCCTTAAAAGTCACTATATCCTTTTCTGCAACATAGAGTTCTCTCATTCGTCCAACTAAAAATCTAGCTAGTGGATTGATTTAGCTGTTTTATATATACATATATATATATATAGGCAAAAGATTTTCAGAAAACTTTCTTTAGGAACTTTTGAAACTGTTATCCCATGATACAAAGTGTTGAGGATTACACTTTAAAACTTGTAAAAATGGGGTAAAACCAGGATTCCATTTTAATTTGTCAAAGAAATTTGTTTTGGGAAATTTAATACTAGATAGTTCAAAACCCTAATCTTCAAGTTTGACACTCTTTTTAACCAGAATGAATTTAAGAAGCTTAATTGTTAGAGAAAGAAACAAAATCCAGGTACCAAGACATTAGTATGTCTATAAACTTTTCTTTTATCTTTTTTGACAGACTAAGTTTAGATTTGTCGAGAGAAAGAAACCCAATATTCAGGCAAAAACCCTAATCTAAGATCTGATTGAGTGACTGGTTTTGGCACACATCCATTACATTTAGACCATTACCACAAAATTCTTATCAGCTGGTTGAATCTGAGTTTTGAAATCTGACACGGACGAAGGACACCAGTGACTAATCTATGGATCTGAGTTCTGAAATCTGACAGGAAGGTTCATTTAATTTTCACTGTGGTTTTGTTGAACTCCCATTTTCCAATAATTATATCCAAAAAGGAAATGGAGGATACGATAGGACGAATGGGTATAAATAGTTGTTGCAATGTGAGTTTTGTACGGTTGATATAGGTTCTAATTGTTTTTTTTCACCAACCGGAATTGAATACAATAGCTCTTGTTACTTTCATAATCTGTTATCGCAAGTTAAATCTGTTTTTTCTTATAAGAAAAGAGAGTTTGCTTAAACCCATTTGCTGCATTGCATTTATAATTACAACCCTAGTTTTCAGATCATCTCTCAAAGAAAAACAACACCTAATTGAGGCTTAGAAAAGTATAACGAACAGAAAGCAGCAGAAGGAAGACTCAAGCAAGTCTTCGTTACATGGACTCAATCTTCTTAGTTTAAGACCCAATTAAGGAAAACTAGTTTTCTCCATTGTTAATTAAAAAGTCCATTAAAATGATGTCTCTATTAGAATAGAAAGCCTACAACCATTTCCATACCCAATTCCTCCAAACATGAAAAAAATAAAAATAAAAATAAAAACACCCGAGAATATTGTTGACGAACTATCTGATGATGAAAATAGAATATATATATATATATATATATTCTATTTAGTTAGTTAAAAGTTAGAAAAGGAATTGAGGCAATGAAAGAAGACACAACGATTTGAGTACGCTTATAATTCATGTTTGAACTATTAAATAAATTTTGATATATTTATTTATATCAAATACATATTATTTTTTATAAAAATTATATTTTTTATTTTATTTAATATTTTTTTATTATATTTATATCAAATAATCTTACTCTCTGCCAAAGAAAATACAGACAACTGATACACGATAGACCTTTTTGAGCAGTCCGTGGCAGAGCTGGCAGAAGGTGACTTGTCGATATAGGGGCGTTCTTCTCGACCCGCACAATCTCAAGTTTGACTTCTTTCCGTCTTTGTTTTCCCCGGGGAGAGATTCCCTGGTTGAAAGTTGAAAAAACAAGATAACCCCAAATATGGGACGATCTTAATAGCATAAAAATATTTTAAAATTTATATATTATTAATTATTAATATATTAAAATTTATATAAATATTAATATTTCAAATATAATTATATCTTTCAAAATATATAAATATGATATGAATTATAATACTAATCGATTACATTAAATATTAGGTTTAGGGCTTTAATTAACAAGGAAACTAAGCAAATGAATTAGGAAGACTAGGGAAGAAATTCCAACGCTTGTATCTTTCTTTTGATGAAAATATATGTATTGAATCAAAGCTACAGTTTTACAATCTACTCAACACAGTTCAGAAATTTTGCTGCTTTAGCGCATGGGCATTTAAGTTCAGACAACTGATCCTTTAACAATCTACTCAACACAGTTTTTAGGAGAATCTCGTTAATAAAAAGATTTAATAAAGTGATACATATTTTAGATATATATATTAAAATAAAATAGGATCAAAGTTAAGCCCCTCCTACTTAAAATCAACATATACTAAATATAAAATTATTACCATAAATAGTTATATATATTAATTAGGCTTACAAAATGCTCTAAAGACACTCGGGTAATATTCGTTAATAGTTAGATACACTGTACAACAAATTCACTTACACCAGATTTAAAGCTGCCTAAAGATTAGCACAAAGTTTTGGTCCGAATGATTTGAAGTATGGTATAAACCCATTAAATTTCTTAGAAAGACACAAAGAAGAAAGTTATTGAGAATAGCAGCAACCACAAAAAATGGTGCCGACACCTCATCCTCTTTCCTTCCATCCAAAACCAAAATTGAAAGAAAGAAACAAATGGTTACTGGGGTGCTAACTCTCGAGTTCACTCCGAATCCAATCTTGTGAACACATCAAGGCTTGAACAGTAGTTGGAGGCAATGAACTCCAATTATGATCCAGCACTCTTCCTCCTGTGCAAAATGTCGATTCGGCCTCAACTTTCGATATGGGAATTCCTAGAATATTGCGTGCCATCATCGATAGGATAGGATACCGTGGAGTGTGCACTTTCCACCAGTTTAATATGTTGAAATCGACATTTCGGGGAAAAAGAGGTTCTTCCAGGTACCTGTCTAAGTTAAAGCCTTCACTCAGAGATGTTTCATGAAGAAACTTGTCGAATCCCATCAGCCTATCCCTGGAATCTGTTCTGGAACCGAGAATACCGCTTACTTGCCAATCAAGTCCCTGATCAAGGGCAGATGCAAATCGGGAGACAGTAGAATGTTCATTGTAAAGTGATTTAATGCACTCGAAAACATCATCAATAAGCTCCGAAGCACTGTCGCCATATAATTGTGGGTCGTAATACTCCAAGATCTTCATTTTGAATCTAGGATCTAACATAGCTGCAACTGCTAAACCCAAACTGCACTTATCCCAGTAATCTTCAAACTTCTTTCTCATCTTTACGGCAAGAGAACTAATGTATTCATCAGGATTCTTGCACCATTCAATCAATTGCACGTGAATATCACAGATCTCAGGGAAAAATATATTTGCAGTAGGATACTTGCTACTTGTAAAAACATTAGTAACTTCAACAAAGAGCTACAAGAAGCTAGTAATGACACTCGTTCTATCCCACTCCAAATCAGATAGGAGGAACTTCATGTTGACAACGTCATGATCCCGCAAACAAGAGAAAACTTTCCTGTATTCCAATGCAACTTCAAGCATAAAATATGTCGAGTTCCATTTCAGCGGATTATCAATGCATAAGCATTTTTTACTTTCGACCTGAACTTCACGAGCCAGCTCATTAAACCTAGCAAGTGTTGCCTCTGAACTTTTAATATAGCAAATGCTTTCACGAATCTTTTGGGTAACTTCACAGAGAGCTTCCAAGGCAAACTGACTCAAGTAATTTAGAAGAACTACAGCACAACGAACATCAAATAATTGACCATTACAATAAAGGAACCTATTTCGTGACAGTCGATCCCTGATTCTATCAACTATGTTTTCACTAGTGAAACAATCGAATATCATAGAAAACAACTTCCGATCTATATCCCAATCCCTCAGACAAGTCATTATAACTTCCGAATGCATGTCTTCTGTATGAGAAGGATCAACAGTAGCAAAATTCAGAAGCCTCTTTTTTATTTGCCAATCCTCATCAATGTAGTGTGCTGTCAAACTCAAGTATGCAATATCATCTGAAGCAGTCCACACGTCAACAGCTACACTGATTTTTCCAGGCAACTTATCCAAAATTTCATACACCTTTTGCTTCTCCTTTGCATAGATTTCCATGCAGTCAGCTTCAATTTTATTATACGTCACGAGATCAAACAACGGCTGCAAATTCCTGACAAATATCTTGAATCCAACATGCTCCACCCTAGCCAACGGATAGTTATGCAATATGACCATGCGAGCAAGATCAAATTGGCTCCGCCTTTGATCCAAGCTAAAACTACCAAAGCTAACAGGCTCAGGCTCATTTTTAATCTGCTCTTGCTCATATCTAAGATTCACATGACTAAGCACATCATCCTTCTTCTGCTCTTGATCAATACTCACAAGGGCGAGAGATCCTTCCTTTTTCTGCTCTCTAGCAGAAATGTATTGAGATTTGTCATGATTAGATCTTCTCTGACACCTAATTAAGTGGTTCCTCAGATGCTAAGTTCCACTAGTACTTGACCCACAAAGCTTCTTTTTACAATGCCTACAAATAGCCACAAATGTGTCACCCTTTTTAACCCTGTCAAAGTCATTCCATACGATAGATTTCAACCTGCTCGAATTTACTATGACTGTATCAGACATATCCATCACATGAACCTGATATTTCGCACAAAAAATTCTGCACATTAAAAATAAACATAGTAGCTTATATCATTATTACAACTATGAACGAATAAGAAAAATGTTGCAGCAATGAAACCCAAGAAAAAAACACATTTGTTATGGAAACAAATAATAGACATACATACAGCATGTCACAACAAAGCAAGATAATTTAAAACTGCGGAAAACATATATCTATAACAGAAACATAATTGTAATTGTCTGTTTGCATTTTCCAAGGACCCATAAAATTAATAACAAAATTTTGGAACTTGAGGCAATGACAACCCCGCATAAACAATTTTTAAAACCAAAAAGGTTGGAAACAAGTAACTTGAAATAGTTTTACTCAGCGACGACCTGTTAAAACAAATTCAGCCAACAACAAGGGCTTATAATCTATATTTTCCGATAAACAAAAAAGATACTATGAGTATGAGGAGGCAAAATGAATCAAAATGAATTAAGACCTGAAATGCGAGAACCAAGTGATTGAACTTAAACGTGGTTGCAATCTGAGAGAGAGAGAGAGAGAATCCCCAAAAATATTCAGGAAGGGGCAGTGAAGAACAAAAAAAAAAGGATAATGTTTCATTGAAGCAAGGATTAGCCATGCATGCAAACAAACCTTGGAAATCAGATAAAGACTAAGCTGATTTTAGATGCATATTTGTCTTTGATAAGCAGCTGAAGGTCTTGGGATTTGGCTATATGCATAAAATAATTGACAACAGATGCATTGAAACAAACAAAATTTTCTAACATCTGTTTAAACATACAACAAAACAAGTTAATGGTCTGACACCTAAGAGATGAATTTCAACACAAAAACCCAACATAGCACCAATGAAAAGATTCAAAAGAAAAAAAAGACACAAAAAAAAAACCCATTATATAAAGAGCATGCATTCCAGAATTTCAATAATAAATATAATTAATATATAGTTTAAGTCACTGCTTTTACTACAATTTCAGCTTCTAACCCAAAAAAAAAAAAAGCGGAAAAAAAAAACCCACATTTTGGATATGAAAGAGAATACGGAAAGCAACAAGTTCATTCATTTTTCAAGATTTAACAAGAAGGCATGAATTATTGCACAATTCTATTTCAATGTAAAAGAAAATTTGAATGGAAAAAAAAAACCCGCAAAATTACCGTTCATTTTAGCTGATTAAAGAAAATGAAAGCCAAAAAGCAAGCACGTTTCTTTAATAAAAAAAAAAGACAAGAAATTCAAAGTTACAATTATAATTATAAAATTAGAGTACGAAGAAAAAGGGGGTAATACCTGAAAGCGGGGGAACTGGTGTTTTTTGGGTTTTATTGCGGGTGTCGGGTCGGGTTTGGTACAACGGGAAAGGGTCGAGAAGTGGGTTGATAGGCAAAGAGTGATCGGAGATAGAGAGTAACGCTGCCGTGAAGATACCTCGCTTTATGAAACAAACCTTTTGGTTTTTTTTTTATAGAATTTCCGATCCAACGGCCAACATTCTCTTTTGTTTTATTTTATGGTTAGGATAATAATGCCATTTTCAAAAGTTTTTGAAGTAGGAAATTATCTCATTTATTATCGGAGAGGTCTTTAAATGTAACGAATGAAATTAAATTATTAAAACATTGACACGTATCATATAATTAAAAAATTAAATTAAAAATCAAATTAATTTAATTTTTGAGTATCGAAATAAATTGTTTGTTCTATTGATTTAATTAAACCGATCAATTAAAAAAATTAAATGTTAAATATGTTATTAGTAAATAGTTAATGAAATATATATTTAGATAAGTGTTATGATATTTTTATAAATTTAAACGGTTAAAAATTTAAATCTTATCATATAAAAAAATTTTAAAAATAAGTTAAAAATTGATTTTTTAAATATTTTTCAAGTTTTTACATTTTTTACTCGATCAAATAATTTTCAATTCAATCGATTTGATTAGCTGATTCGATTCAATTTTTTTAACATTGAACATATCTTTCGGTGTATATTTAAAAATAAAAAATTAATTTAAAAATAAAATATTTGACAATATCTTAATTTCGTGTGTGTATATCATTGGTTAAGAATTATTGAATTACTATTCTAAATTTTACTAAAAATAATTTATTAATAACATTTTTCTTCCTTTAAATATCACTTTAACCTACGTCACTAAACAATCATTAATATTTCCCATATATAAATATAGGATAAATTATTCGCATGATCCGCTAACTTTAAAACTTTAGAACAAAATTTCGTATAAATTAAGTTTTTCTATTGATAGAAACATTAGAATAAATGTTAAATGGCAGCTGACATGTGACTAAGCTTGCTATGACTACTAATGTAATTTTTTCCTTTTCCTTTTCCTTTTCTTTTTTCTTTTACTCTCTTTTATAAATAGATGCAAAAAATAAAAACTAATCTATATTTTAATTTGAATTGGTTTTGTGAAAATATAATTAATTTTTAAACGCATAAATTACTTATTTAAAATTAATTTTAAAAAACTATTTTAATTTTTTTGTTTCTTCCTTTTTTTTTTCATTTTATCATCTTTATAAATTAAAGAAAACATAAATAATATATATTGTAATGTAAATTAATTTTATAAATATTAAATAATTCATAAAATATTTATTTGCATTAATTTTCTTAATTTTTTTCTTTATTATATTTTTTGTTTTTATCACCTTTGACAATAAGTACAAAAGAAATAATAATTATATTATGATTTAAATTTACTTTTATAAAAATTAATAATTTATTAAGAATATAAAATATAATTTATAAATTTTAATTATGTTTTGGTTTATTTATAAAGAAGATAAAAGGAAAAAGTAATGAAACAAAACAAATAAAAAATAGTCTTCTAGAATTAATTTAAATAAATATTTATATGTTTATAAATTAATTATATTTTAAAATAATTAGTTCAAATTATAATATAAACTGTTTTTTATTTTTGTATTTATTTATAAGAAAAAGAGAAAAAAAATATAAATTTTGAAAAAGCAAAAAAGGAATGAAAAAAAGAGCAAATGGCATTTTCATAATTTACACACACATCATCTATCATTCAATGCCTATTTTATACTAATCAAAGAACCACGTTGATACAAAACTTTAAAATTGAAGGTCTAATTGATTCATTTTGAAGTTTAGGGATTAATAAAAAAAATAGGCGTTAAAAGTTCAACCACGTACACCGTTAACCCATAAGTATATGAAGTTTTAGCCTTTTAGGTTTAATCTTATTGGATTGTAATTCTAATAATTAATAATAATAGATAGACCTGATCATGAGTCCGATTTAAGTAAATTATTTTGTGATTTAGGCTAATTCAGCTCGGATTATTATTTTTATTTAAATTTAATTTTAAATATTATAATAAAATTATTTTTAATACAAATTTGAATAGTGAAATGGACTTTTTTATTGTTCTGAGCTCCGTCCAACCTAGAACAAAATAAAGACAGCAGCATGATCCGACTCAAAAATATCTTTAATAATAAATGACAAGTTTTATTCATTAAAATAATTTTATATACTTTTTCTCATATTATTAATGTCAAGATAATTATATTTTGTTAATATAAATGATTCTTAGAATGAAAAAAATTAAAAATTGAATAAATGGAAAATAGTTATTTATAAATCACGAAATTGATATAATAATAAGTCCTATTCCTACTATTATTTTTAAAAATTTATATATTTTAATATATAATATTTCATTCAAAAAATACAATGAATAAATTAAAAATTAATGAAAATAATATGATTAATTTGAATAAAAATTAAAATATTTCAATTAATGTTAATTATTAATATTTCAAATTTAAAAATAATGTTAAAACTTATATTTGTAGTGTATATTGCAAATATAATATGCTTTTATATAATCATTTAAATAAATGTAAATAAAATATGTTATACATTATAATTCTTATGATTAATAATTGAATCAAATGTTGCAAACTAATATTGTGATAATATCAACATTAATATTTTTGATATCTTGAATTAATTCTATCACTTTCATAACTTTTTTTAATTTTTTTATGAATTTTTATCTCTTAAAAATAATCAAACAATAGTTTTTTGTTTGTTAATTGTTTTTTTATTTCTTATTTATTTACTTAACAAAATAAAAATATCTTTGACTTTAATTAACATAAATTTGAATTTTTCTAAATAATCAATTTCAAATATTCATTTACTTTTAGAAAAATGAATGAAAAGGTTTTAAGTTTTCTATTTTTTATTGAATCTTGTCTTTAAGTTAGGCTTTTTTTTATATATATAACTTTGTAATTTTTTATTATAAAAGCATATAAATTTTTTGAACATATTCTTTAATGATAAACTAATGTTTAAATTCTTGCATTATTTTGATTTTAATATCCACTTAAAGATGATTTTCAAATTAAAATATAAATATAGAAGAACACACATACAACATGAATTTGATCCGTTATATGTACATCATATGTAAAAAAATTAAGATGGTATCAAAATTTAATTCATTTAAATTATATTTGTATTTGTAATTTATTTTCATATTAATAAATAAAAAATACTAAAATATAGATCTAACAATACATCCATAACTTATAACTTATAATATCATTTAAATTTTTTTTACTATTTAATTATCATAATATATTTTTTGATTCGATACCTAATTTTTTTTTTTAAAAAGTTTACTTACATCAACCCATTTCATATTATTATTTTATATTTTAATTTTGATTAATAATTTATCAATATAATAATTTTTATTTAATAATATAAAAACTAAATATTAATATAAACTTTTTTAAATAAAGAATTAATCATTATACAACATATGGCATACAATTGAGAGTTATTTAACTAATGTCATACACAAACGCGAACACGACATAAAATAACAAAAATACTACACACACAAAAGAATAACATGCCTGCAAATACAAATATATGAAGGTATTAAAATTTATATAAAATGGAAGGGACCCAAAATTGAAAGTTATTTAAATAATATTAATTAAACGTAACAAATTTGGACAAGACATAAAAATAATTAAAATGCAATACAACACAAAATAATAGCAATAAGATAACCGAATGCACAAATATATTAAAATCTATAAAAATTAAAAAAAATGACTTTATAAGATTATATGAGTAAAAATATAGTTTTTATTATAATAATTTTATAATATAATTTTGATAGGATTTAGCATAAGCAAAATTATTTTATAATATTATTTTGATAGGATTTAGCGTAAGGAAAATTATTTTATAATATTACTTTGATAGGATTTAGCATAAGCAACAATCTAACCAATAACGAATTTTAAAAATTTAAGTATGTGTATTACAGTTAATTATCATTTAGTTATATTATATTATATTCTTAATTTAATTTTATAATTTATTGATGAGCATAAATTAATTCATATTCACCGAACACAAATAAAAACTAACTC
>JAQSVH010000009.1:3769764-3782345 GCA_029448705.1 Adansonia digitata
CCTATAAGCTGTTTGGATATTTTGTAGGTCCCCGGGTGCATGATGCATCGGGATTTCATCAGAGACTGTTTTTGAGTCTGACATATTTGGCAATTAAGGCCAAAGAGAGAAGAAAAAAAAGAGGAGGAAATGGCAATGAAGGCCGAGAAAAAAAAATAAGCCTAAGGCTCTGATACCATGATAGAAATCAAGAGAAAGTAGGTAAGAATGTTTTTATTTCACTGTTCATGAATATCAGCCTACTCTAGGGTATTTATACAAGAGTTTAGGTTGATTGTAGTTGACCAGAATTTTAAACACTAATCCTCGATAAGATGGAAACTGTACAACAAATCTCTTAACTTAAGGAATTCTAATCTAATCCTTAATTAAAGGAATGCCATAGTTTACAAATTCTACAATCTGACCTTATCTTCTGTAATCTTTCAAATCTGATCTTATCTTCCAACACTATACTTGGCTTCTTTATATTTGTACAGTTGAAAATTTCAACATTTATCCTTAATAGTTATTATTTAAACAATTAACCACATTAATCATTAACATAATAGAGTATAATTAAGCATTTTTTATAATTTAATTATTTTACCTTTAGTATAGAATTCTGTTCTCAGTACTTCTACCCTTATACATACATTTTCCAATACATTTAGGACACATATAATGCATCTTTAATAATGTAGCTCAGTACCAAATTAACTATTTAATACCTTTAATAGATAGACACATTGAAAAAAAAAAAATTTCTTAATATAGAGTTCCAAGTTAATAAAGAAATAAATTGCTAAAACTTAATTCAATATTTAATTTAATAAGGAGACTATCAATAAGGGAAAATTTACTTTAATAATTATGATATTCGATGTGGAATAAATAAAAATTAATTATTTTTTTTTTAATTTAATAACAAAATCATTAAGGATAAAATAGTTAATTTAATAAAATGTCGAAGGGTATAAATGTCATTCATTGTTTGCAGCTTTGGAATTGGTACTTTGTATTGATTTTTATTTTCTCACCATTTGGAAGGTTGGTAAGGTTTCTTTTTAAAGATTTTTGGAAGCACTTCTAGACCAAAGGACAGATTTCAAGTTTCTCTGGTTGCGGCTATAATAAAAGCCTTGTGGTTTGAAGAAGCTAAGCTTTCATCTGGTTGCAGGTTTTAACCGAGTACATCCTTGTTTCTGTAACAAGTGCAGTTACGGTGACAATAGCTGGAGTTGTGAAGGAGGCTGTCACCATATTGGTATGTAGTTTCCTGTAGATATATATAAATTATTGTTTAATGGTTTTGCAAAATCTTGGCTTTTTACTAAAGACTCACATGTGGCATTCTGACTTTTTGTTTGTGATTATGGTCCAAAATTGGATACTATTGCCCTTCTTATCTTTAAATTGCATGTGAGTCCTTTAAAAAAAAAAATTTGTCTCGTCGGTACTGTCATTCTCTTTTTTTTCTTCTTTTCCCCTTTTTGTTTACTTTGGTTCTATAGAGTTTGAAATGCATTAGGTTTGGGTAGTTGATGTTTATTCCGATTCAAGTTCGACTAGTTTGGTTTCAAGCAAGTTGTTTTGATAGGGTTAGCTTCCAAGAAGGATTATTTTGAAATTATCACTCCATGTCAGCAAATATCTATCCATTAAACTTGTTACACATCTTATTTTTTACATATTGCTTCTAGGCCCTGTTTAAATTTTGCACATTATTACTTGAGCTTCGTGTGTGCCCTAGTAGGGGAAAACAAAGGTCCAATAATAAGCAGAGAAAGGAAGGGAAATACACCTTTGCGAAGGTATAGAGTCAGGCCAGGTCTCGCTTTCCCTAACTTTTTTTCACCATTTAATGACCCCACCTCGATGTGTGAAAAAAGGTTGGCACTTGTTAAAAAGTAGGAATACGTGCCATAATTTTAATGAATACTTTTGTTGACATGGGGTAACTTTTTCATATAATCCTTTTTTCAATCCCGCAATTCTAATGTATTGTGATGTATGACTAATCACATAATGATGCAATGTGCTTAAGTGAGGATATTCTTATCGCTAGAGTCTAGAATAAGGTTGATGATATTTTTTGTCGATGGTCTTATTCTTATGCAACAACTTAAGCAAGGACATTATAATGCAAAGAGCTTAAGTGAAGATATTCTTGATCGTAATCCGTAGTTGTTCCAACTGTGTCCTGAAATATATTACCAAATGAGAGTGAAGGTATAGTTTGCTTATTTTAGGTCAAGAGATTGACTCTGAGCGTCAGAGGCAGTTCTTAGAGGAGGAGAAATCATTTATCAGATTTCATTTTAACTATAAGTGGAATCCTGACCCCTTTGCTTAATCCAACAAAATCTTCTGAGTCATCTAGTGTCAGCCTTAACATGCATAATATTATTTTATTGCTGTTTTTCCTGTTCATTCTGATTGCCTCTGTTTTTTTTTTTTTTTTTCCTACCATATATTTGCAGTAATTTACTAATTCTTTTTCTAATACTCGTTCAGGTTGCAGTATTTTACTTTCATGACAAGTTTACCTGGTTAAAAGGAGCTGGACTCCTCACAATCATGTTTGGAGTTAGTTTATTCAACTGGTACAAGTAAGTGGTCGATAAATCTACTTTATGAATTTGCAGTTTCTTCTTGCTTGATGCACCCCTTCTGAGCAAAAATTTGTAGTTAGTGATTTTCCTTCAAAATTTTCTGAAGTTTTAAGATTTATTTATAGTTTAGCACTCGTGGCTGAGATGTTGAATATATTGGAGGCCCTTGTTTCTTGGATTGTGTGGTGCAACAGCCTAAGCTTTGTCTGGTGTTGTTAATTAAAAGAATATTTATATGCTTCCAATCCATTGTTTTGAGATATTATATTTTATTCGTTATTAAAATTCAGCCTTTGTTCATATCTGAAATCTGAGTTTTGGAGGTTTTAATCATAATGGAGTTATTTCTTGATTAAGGCATGGAATTGAATGGCTTTGCAAAAAGAGATCAAATGTTAGCACTTGTGAACTCCGACCTCTAGGTCTTGAACTTTGCCTAGGGTTTAGGAATGTTGTATGTCATGTGGAGGAAGAATTTTTATCTTTATTTTTAGTATTTTTGCACTTTTTATTCTTTTAACTAATGCCAGAATTTGTTGTTTTTATTAGTCGGTCCCCTATGTTAATTGATTATGTTGGTATACTTGATTGTTAAGTTTTTCTCTGACTTCTGACTTTTGTTATTTGACTTGTGCACTTAGCCAATTAACTTTTGCATACTTTGGGATTTCTCCTATTGGGATTTCCCCTATTGTTACTATCAATCTCAAACTTCACATACTTTTTGGGTTCTTTATTTTGGACATTTGGTTTATTCTTTGAGTAATGATTTATTTTTGTAAGGGAACAGTCTTGGAGAATCTAATATACTATGTAATACACTTTGCTACGATGTCATGAGGTATTAGAAGAGGTACAGATATTTGCTGCTCCATGGAAAGGATGAGGCTTTTTTGTCCCTGGGATTTCTGGAGCTTACTAGAATGAGGCTACATTTTATCTTTTGTTAGTATATGAATTGGCCTCAGAACTATACATCTATACATCTTTTATTGATTTGGTATCTAAAGTAAAAAAATTCATAGTTGGATCTTAACTTTATTTCTGTCAAACAAGTTAACTCAATATAGTAATGTTGTTACATAAACTGCTGACGTGGCTTAGTTGATCGATACTAGGTCATCGCGTGTTTAGTCAATGCCATGCTAGCATTTAAAAAAAATTTGGTTCTAACACAGGAGGACTCAGTATTGGTCAACCATCTTACTTCAGCATTTTATATAATGGCGTTGGTTCATTGGGGTAATCTACTGAGAAATACAAGTTCAAGTACCTTATTGTGATTTTTAAAAGTTGTATAGTCAGGGCCAATTTTCATATTAAACCTTTTATCTTCTTCTACTTTTTTTCTTGGCAAATTGACACACTCAACCTGATCTGGATTAAGAATTTTTATACCTTAATTCTGCATATAGTTCAAATTCATACTCAACCAGATTTGAATTACCAAATTTTAGACCACTGTTGCATCTATTCCGATTTCTCTTAGTAACCCCTAACAAGATTCATATTTTCCAATTCTTCCCTCGGTTAGTGTGGATGGCCTGGTCATATTCCTGTAGCTGCCATTATTCAATGAGTGACAACTTTTGAACTAATGTTTCATAGAAGAAAAGGGGCATGCTTGGATTTGTAACCAGTTTTGATGTGTCATGTTTGGTTTTTTCCTCTATTCAGTCAAGTTCAATCCAGGATATGAAATTTGTATTCAAACTGAATCTATTTCTTCACATATGTTTAGAGTTCACTGTGTAATTCCTGTGTTTGTTTATTGATCTATTTTTGTTTTCTGGTTTCAACTGTTGGCTAAAGCTGACGTAAAATACCTATGTTGTTTTCCTCATCCTTCTTTAAGATACCAAAAGCTGCAGAAGCGCAAGCTAGAAGAAGATGATACAACAACATTACCCGCAACTAATCATGCTGCCAAGTATGTCATCCTTGAGGAGATGGAGGATCAAGATGATGTCGCTAGAGAGCTCTAACGATGTCCATTCGATAAACCCAGTAAGCCTTATAAAAATAAATTGATCTTTCTACGTTTTTTCTGGATTCACCATTCTTATTTTTCCATGCATGACTTCTTGTTGTGTGATGCATTGAGGGGCCTAACTAAAATTCATTTTTTTTTTCACAGGAAATACTGAGCATTGTCTCTCAGTGTTGTCATATTACTTTGCTTGTCGAGAACTGCTGCGCTTATAGTTTTTCCTCCCATGATTTTGGGGGTGAAATAAGAAGGTTTTCTACATTAATAGAATTCAGAAACAATTATTTCGACATTTTGATGATGAAATTAAAGTGGTCAGCAGGTTTATGTGAAACGTTTCACCATCAAGTTTTTCAGTAGCCTTTTTTTTTTTTTCATAAATACCTGGTTTTATGGCTGTCAGTTGGATTGTTATTATTTTCAGTCCACACTCTTAAGAAATTCAGGATACATATTTGCTATAGTGAATTGCAAATATGAATCGAGATTTAATCCGGTTGATTTATATAATCATTTTTAAAAGAGTTAAATTTAACAAGTTTAGAGTTTGTGTTTTAACATTTTGTAATTCTTTAAGTCATGGTCTCTTTTATTTTAAAAAAATAAAACTAATAAAATAATGGGTTATAGATTCAAATCCAAGATATTTTGTCCCGTCGTGATTATTTTTTTTTTCTGCTGCAGTCAATGTAATGCAGACAACTTTAACATTCTTGAAACTTAACTTAAATGCCTTTATGGTAGATAAATCTAGCAGTTCGTGTCATGTTTTATTTTTGATACGAGATGATTATCTAATGCACAAATAATTAATCGTGTTAAATCTTGAAACACGAATATGATGATTTATATTCGTGTTACACGCGACATGAGACGATTGTAACACGATTAAAATTGATATGTTTATATCAATACGACATGACACGATTATAACACGAATAACACGATTAATACGAATAACATGAAAGCACGATTAAGATATGAATTACACTAAAACACGGTTAGGATATGAATTAATACATATATTGTCAATCAATTTATCAATCAACTTCTTTTTTCTTTCGTTTTCAAGTTATTTCACAAATTATAATTCACACCTTTAAGAGTCATAATTTTAAAATATATAAAAAATTTGTTAAAATTAATATAGTAGCTTATTAACACTAATTAGTACTTCATATTTTCGAATTACTAATTTACTATTTACTACTAATAATAATGAGTTAGTAGCATACTAAAAATGTATAATCATCTTATTAGTTTAATATGAGATTTAAATTATGAAACTTATTTTACTATTAATTAATAAGATTGAGTCTATACTTTAATTAGTTTATAATGTGGTAATATATTATTCTTATATTTATATTATATAACATTTAAGTAATTATTGATAAATTATAATCATAATATATTAGAAATTGTACGAACAAATCATTTTAGTTATATTTAATTTTTATCTTAACAATTATATTATTACTAATAACTAAAGTAAAATAGATATTAATTAAATGCTTAAAGTAGTTTTTATATATTAAATAAGTTTTTTAATTAAAAGTTTAAAATAATATTTATAAGTTATATATATTATATAATTATATTGAAAATAACGTGTTTTATATATAAATTTATTAATTTAAACGTGTCTATCTGTTAACATGTTAACAGATATGATGGATACGATTATGCGTGTTCAATACGATTAATTAAATCTGTCTTAATCATGTCTTACACGTGTTATGCGTGTTTTACACGTTTATTGACACAAAAATTTCATGTCATAAACGTGTCGACACGATTATCGACACGTTTATGACACAAAACACGATTATAAAAAACCCATACATGATTAAAACGTGTTGTACACGTGTCATGTTTTCATGTTGTATAAAAAATTATCAGGTCTAATGATAGATGAAATATTTTTTTTATTTTTAAAAAAATTTAATTTTCCTTATTTTTTTCAAAAAAAATGTGAAAGTATCAATCCGAGAGAGTTTTGGGACCGGGTAGGATACATGTAATTGTATGAACATAATATGAAAGTAATCCCTCAGTTGATAATTCGTAAAGAGAAAGATTATAATATAACATAATAAAGATTTATATCTTTAAATATTACAAAAATTAATTTGTATAAAATTGAGAAATCTCGTCTTAAATTAAAATTTCAAGCATAAAAGTGCAAATTTGACCAATTTAAATTAAAATATGAAAATAGATAATTAATCTAGAGTGTATATCAATAGACAAAGGTACATTATTAGTTGAATGAGAAATGTTGGCCTTTTTCTTGAAATGCAGTCATTGAATATTCTTCAGATTATAGTCTGAAAATGGGGCTGAAAAGAATAAGGGTTCATCAACATCATTAAGTTGGAAAGTGAGCTGAGGGAATCGAAAATGGAAGCTGCCTGTGTAGGAGAGGTTTTGGTGCTATCAAGAAAGCTTAAGAAATAGAGAATTAAATTTGAAAAAAAAAGTTGGAGAGAAAAACCAACATACCAATATGTTGGAACTGATTTCATTCAAATAAAAGTTATAAAATTGGTGGTTCAACCACTGTTACTGTTGCATTACCAAAACAAAATCATATTCTGAAATTTTAAACTAAATACAACTAACACATATAGGTTAGATGGACACTATAAGATATGCTGTCAGCACATCATAATTTATATTCAAATGCATACAAAAGGATATAAGCAAATCAAAACAGCAAAAATACCATAACCTTCAACACTCTTCCTTGGCATTTTTGCTGGAAACACCAAGTCTTGACCTTAATGTTTCAAATCTTGCTTTAGGAAGGGATTTTGTCAAAATATCAGTAAGTTGATTTTCAGAGTTACAATGTGTCAGTTTTACTTCTTTCTCTGCTTTAGCTTTCCTAACAAATTGATATTTAATCTTAATATGCTTGGTTTGACCATGAAACACAGGATTTCTGGCCATTGCTACCGCTAACTGGTTGTCACACTTGACTTCAGTGGCTGAAGTCTGTCTCAAATTCAAATATGCTAACAGCTTCCTCAACCAAATTGCTTGGCTCACTATTGCAGCTGCGGCAATGTACTCAGCTTCAGCTGTGGATTGTGCCACAGTCTCTTGTTTCTTGGAGTTCCAAGCAAATACTCCAGAACCAAGAGTGAACAAATAACATGTGGTGCTCTTCATGTCATCACATGAACCTCCCCAATCATTATTTGAGTAGCCTAAGAGTCTTAATTCATTTGTTTTCTGAAACAAAACACCAAAGTCAATGGTGCCTTTGATGTATCTTAACACTCTCTTGGAAGTTTTCTTTTAACATATCCTAGGCTTGTTTTGCTGTCTCACAAGCCATAATTCTGATGAAGATCTCATCAGAAACAGAAGATTCAATGTAGCTCTTGGCCTTGTACCTTTTTGCTTTCTCTTCACTATAGTTCTTCAATTGAGCTATTGTAGGATTTCCTGGGAAATGTGGAAGTTCTTTTTCAGTCTCTACAAGTTCCTAAAGATCGAAGGCACTAAGGTATGTTTTCATCTTAACAGCCTAAATTTGATAGTTTTCACTAAAGAAAACAGGAGGTGCAGGCAAATAGCAGCTATTAGAAGCATATTCAACTTCAGATTGCTATTAGAGATCCCCTAAGATCAAGATTAGCTTTGATACCAATTGTTGGTGCTGTTAAGAGAGCTTAAGAAATAGAGAATTAAACTTGAAAAAAAAAAGTTAGAGAGAAAAAACCAGCATATTGATCTGCTGGAACTGATTTTATTCAAATAAAAGTTACAAAATTAGTGGTTCAACCACTGTTACTGTTGCATTACCAAAACAAAATCATATTCTAAAATTTTAAACTAAGTACAACTACCACATATAGGTTAGATGGACACTACAAGATATGTTGTTAGCACATCAAAATTTATACTCAAATAAATACAAAAGGACAATAAGCAAATCAAAACAGCAAAAATACCATAACCTTCAGCAAGAGAACAACATAGGTTGCGGAATAGAGGAGTAAAATTTCAAGATGTTTTAGATTAAGGAATCCAACTGAGAGTCGTCATGTTGATGTGGTAGGTAGTTACATTTTGCACTTAATTATTCTGTTAGAATATCTATCAGTAAACCATAGATACTATTCTTTTCTCTATATAGAATATATATATGTATGGTCACAGCTATATGGAGAATTATCAATGAAAATATCAATTTTCTCTCCTATCTCTATCTACTTCTTTGCTTTCTCTTTTCTACTTATTCTCTCAACTATCTTTTACATGACAGAATTGGTATAAGAGACTGTAAAGAACCACTCTTAACAAGTTGGGGAAATCGAAATAAACTAATCCTATGGCGGAAGGCATTGGACTTAACACTTTACAAGAGCAAGTTCAAGTTCTGCAATCAAAGCTAGAAGCCATGAAAGCCTCAGACATTGCTGTACCTAGGTGGTGGGAGGAACCAAGGAAGATTATTGACACTAAGTTTATGAAAAATGAAGGATATATTAGCAACATACTTGAGCTGATGGCTTCCAAAGGCAAACAATGAACCAAGTTGAACATGGAAGGTTGTTGCTAGCATGAACACTTAGATAGCCTCACACTCATAGTTAAAAGCTGAAGCTAAGGCCCTTGTGGAAATTACTATGATTGATGAACTAGGCAAGAAAGTATTTAAGCATAATGAGTCCAAAATACTGTCAAAAGACCTTGCTGATGGCAGCCCATACATGAACTCTACACAAACATTGCCCTTAAACGTTAATGAGTACCCTATCACCAATACTGCCAATAATAACTGGAATATGTTTTTGCCTAGACCCAAAATAGAGTTACCTACATTTGATGGTACCAATCCTACGGGTTGGGTTAAAAAATGTCGTAACTTCTTTACCATATTTGGCATTACTGAGTAGCAAAAACCTAAGATTACTTGGAATGAGTTCACTTCAGACTTATGCCAAAGGTTCACTGACAGAACATACTGTGATGTCATTGGGGACTTTCAAAAATTATTGTAAAAAGGTACCTTTGAGGAATATCAAGAAAAATTAAAAGAGTTGAAACCTTACATGCTATAGTTTAACCCAAACCTTCCTGAGACCTACTTTATTTTAAGCTATGTGAGTGGCTTGAAGGAAGAACTGAAACCTAAAGTCAAAGCCTCTGAACCTAAAACTTTAGTAGCCACTTATAGACTTGCAAGACTTCATTAGTTAACTTTGGAATTGGACCATAAAAGGCAAAAGCAAACCTATAAACCAAGCCTAAACAAACAAACCAAAAACACTTACCCTACTCCTCAATCCATATCCAAGGCCATAAGCCATAATTCCTTATCGAACAAAGAAGGGCCCAAAATCTTTCTTTTAAATGTGATTATAAATATAATTTTGCCTATGTCTGCAAAACCAAATAGTTAAATGCTATTACCGTAGATAAGTGTAGGGAAGAATTGGAGGATGGTGATAACATTATAGTTGATACAGATAAAAAATTAATGGTGACCAAGAGGTTGATGAAGCTGGTTTAGAAATCTCAATGAATGCATTAAGAGGCAGTGTTGGGCACAACACTTTGAGAATTCCAGGATTATTAAGGGTAAACCCATTTATGTGTTACTCGACACAGTTTTATTATTCTAAGGTAGGCCAAGGATGGAATGGGATGATACATACCAATCCACTTGCTATAACGGTGGCCAATGGATAAAAAGTATATAGTCCTGTTAAGTGCAAACAACTTGAGTGGCTTATGTAAAGGCATAGTTTCAATCACGATCAAAGGGTTTTATCTAAAGGAGGCAGTGATATGGTGTTATGAGTTAACTGGATGAGGCAGTACAGTCCTCTCACTTTCGATTTCATAACTTGTCCATGTCACTCTATAAAGAAGGTCAACTGGTGATGCTTAAAAGAGGGCAGAAGAGTTCAAAGCTTAAGTTCATATCAGAAGCAAAATTGCAAAAATTATTGGAAAAAGGACTCATTGGAGATAGGTGAATTGTATATGCTGAATGTTGAATGTGAAGGACTAGAAACTCTAGAGGAACTATAGGAGCTGCTAAAAGAGTATTCTGATGTGTTTGCTGAACCTACTGGGCAACCACCCTTCAGGTCTCACGATCATTGCGTTCTTTTAAAAGTTGATTCACAACTAGTAAATATGAAACCTATAGATTCACTCACCTGTAGAAAACACAGGTGGAAAGACAAATAAAGGAAATGCTAGCTTCATCAGTAATACAAATGAGTAGAAGTCCTTTTACTTCTCTTTGCCTCTTGGTGAAAAAAAAATGGAAGTTGGAGGCTGTGTGTGGATTATAGGCAGTTGAATGCCTCAACAGTAAAGTATAAGTTTTCGATTTTGATAGCAGACAACTTATTAGATAAACTCAAGGGTGCAAAGATTTTTTTCAAGATAGACCTGAGGGCCGAATACTGGCAACTCAAGGTTAGACCTAAAGATATTCCAAAAATAGCATTCCGAACACATCATGGGTATTTTGAATTTAATATGATGCCTTTTGGGTTGACTAATGCTTCAGCAACCTTTCAAGCCTTGATAAATCATGTGTTTTCCCAGCAACTAAAGAGTTGTGTGCTTGTGTTCTTTGATAACATTCTTATTTACCATAAAAGCCTTAATGAACACATTACACCTGCCAACTGTTTTAGATATCTTGAGATAAATAAGTTATTTGCCAAAAGAAGCAAGTGGTTTTTGGACAAACACGGGTGGAGTACCTTGGACATATTATTTTAGCTGAAGAGGTTTCTACTGACCCTGCCAAAATGGAAGCTAACTGCCTAATGCCCTAAAGTCACTTAGGGGATTCTTGGGCTTAACAAGCTACTATAGAAAATTCATTAAGAGGTATGGTGTGATAAGTAAACTCCTAACGAATATGCTCAAGAAGGAAAGGTTTTAATAGAGTTCTAAAGCTGTAATTGCGTTCCATCAGCTAAAAGAAGCAATGTGTTTAGCATCTATACCAGTATTGCCAGATTTCACCATGGCATTTCACCTAGAAACAGATGCTTGTGGAATAGGCATTGGAATGGTTTTGTCATAGGAGGGTCAACCTATAGTTTACATGAGTAAAGCCTTTGGACCTAAACATGCAGGGTTAGGAGTATTTAGCCATTCTCATGGCTGTATCTAAATGGCGACATTATTTGAAAGATGGTCTTTTCATTATCAAAACGGACCATGAACCATTAAAACACCTTTTGGAGCAAAAGCTTCCTACAGCAACATAAAAGAAATGGCAGGCTAAGCTTCTGAGGTTAGACTATTCAATTCAATAAAGTTTGGGGAAATCAAATAAGGTTGTTAATGCTTTATTAAGACAATTTAAAGAAGAAACTTAGTTGCATACATTAACATCTACTACAGTTATTCTGGAATGAGTGAAGGAATTAGAAAGAAGCTATAAAGGATATAAGTTCGTCCAGAATAAGATTGCACAACCAGTAGTTACTTGCTGACAGTGATCCGTAATATTCTTACACTAATCGAATATTGAGGTATAAAAACAAGGTCTATATTGGCAGCCAAGGTCAGTTAAGGCAGCACATATAGCAATGATTACATGACTCTCCACAATGAGGTCACTATAGGATACAGGCTACTCAATACCGAATCAAGTTATATTTCTTTTGGTCGGAGTTGATGAAGGATGTTCAACAGTACGTTAGCTAATATGACACATGTCAAAGAAATAAAAGCGAACATGTTCCTTATCTAAGGTTATTGTAACCAGTTCCAATTCCTTAACAGACATAGGAAATAATCATGATGGATTTTGTAGAAGGGCTACCCAATAACTGAAGTTCAACAACATATTCGTAATTATTGATAAATTTACAAATTTTCTAATTTTATACCTCTTTCGTATCCATTCACAGCCTTGGAGGTAGATAAACTTTGTCTTAATGAGGTTTTTAATTTACATGGAGCACCTAGAACCGTTATCTCAGATAAGGATTAGGTTTTTA
>JAQSVH010000009.1:3865855-3887179 GCA_029448705.1 Adansonia digitata
ATGTGCATTACGAACTACGCTTACGCATTGAATTTGTATAGGAACAACAAGAGTCCTTAGTAGGTATGCATGCCTTGATGAACATGTAAGGATATATGAATGTATGATTAACTTCAACTAAATATACAACTGATTACAACTAAGTGTACAACTAGCTTCTAATTAATGTACAAGACCAAAAAACTGATTTTACGCTGCACGGTATACCAATGAAATAAGTGAAAATGTCCGAAAGCTATTATGCGCATTTGTTGGACAAGATACATGAGAATCACGCCATGCACAAAACAAGTTATGAAATCAAATTACATTTCACTAATATTATGCACTAACTACGTGGTATGCACATTACTAAATTCGCTTACGCATTGGATTCATGTAAGGAACAGCAAGAGTCCTTAGTACTAGCCTGCTTGATGTACATGTGAGGATATATAAATTTATGACTGACTTCAACTAAATATATAATTGATTATAACTAAATATACAAGTATTGACAACTAAACGTACAACTTATTACAACTAAATATACAACTGGCTTTTAATGAATGTACAAGACCACAAAACCGATCCTATGCTGCATCATATACCCATAAAACAAGTGAAAATGTCCAAAAGCAATTGTGCGCATTTGTTGGACAACATACACAAGAACCATTCAATGCACACAAGAAGTTATACAATTAGTGTACATTTCACCAGTAATATACACCAACTACATGGTATGCGCATTACGAAATGCGCTTACGCATTGGATTTGTGTAAGGAACAACAACAGTCCTTAGTAGGTACGAAAGCCTTGATATATATGTGAGGATATATGAATAGATAATTGACTCCAACTAAATGTACAAATGATTATAACTAAATATACAATTGGCTTCTAATGAATGTATAGGACCATAAAACCATACATTTGTTATATTGAATCATATATTTAGTTATAGTAAGTCGTTCTTTTAGTTATAGTTATTCGTATATTTAGTTACGATGAGTCGTACATTTAGTTATACTAAGTCGTATATTTAGTTATGATGAGTTGTCCTTTTAGTTATGGTTATTCGTATATTTAGTTAGCTATGATGAGTTGTCCTTTAGTTAGCTATGGTTATTCGAATATTTAGTTATAGTGAGTTGTACATTTAATTATGGTGAGTTGTTCATTTAGGTATAGTCAGTCGTACATTTAGTTATAATATAAAATATTATTAATTATTAGTATTTTTAAATTGTAATTTAGAATTTAATATAAAATATCTTTTATTTTATTATATAATATATATTATTATATTATATATTATATAATTTGTGTATAATATATATTAATTATAATTTTTTTAAAAATAATTTGGGATTTTATATATTTTTTAATTTTTTATTTTTATACAATAATTTAAGATTTAATATAACATATTTTTTTGTTTTTATTAATTTTTTAACTAGTAATTCATAATTTAATGTAAAATATTTTTTTTATTTTTATTATATATAATATTATTATATTACATTTATAGTTTTATATATGTATTATACAACATATAATATAATATATAAATTATAAATTATATATATTATATAGAATTTATAAACTAAATATAATATATATGATTTTAATTTTTTAAAAATTAATTTAAAATTTAGTATGAAATATTTTTTTATTATTTTTAAATAGTATTTTTAATATATATAATTTCTATATAATAAGGGGGAGTCGGTTCTGTTACCATACATAGTATATTTTATATATCTAGTATAAACGTGAGGGAATCAACTCCTCGCCTAATATATATGTGTGGGATGGGGGTCGGTTCCTTCCCCTAACATATATATATAATATATATTATTTATTATATAATAATATAGAAAATTATTGTTATTTTTTATTATTTTTAACTAATAATTAAAATTTAATATAAAATATTTTTATTTTTTATTATTTTTAAATAATATTTTTAATTTATATAATTTATATACATTATATATAATATATATTGATGGAGTCGGTTCCTACTTAAGGGAGCCAAGTAGGAACCGACCCCCTGGGGGAAGATGCGCAACAACACAGGTAAGAGAGGAGAAAATAAAATAAAAGACGAAGAGATAATTATAGTCTTTTTATTAATAATTTTAATAATTATTATTTCCTTCTTTAGAATTATTTTTTTCGCTTTCACATATTTTTAATAATTATTATTGCATTTTAGTTTTTTGGAATTCTCCCTAAATATCCACTGAGCAAGTTTTTTCTTATTTTCGTATATTTTACATTGATAATGAACATAAATATTAGTTTAAAGTCTAAATAATTAAAATAACTAAATGAAAGTTAGATGCAATAATGAAATTTAAAGAGTTTTTAGAACTTTCTTTATCAAGTGTATTTTTATTTCAATTTTTGATACGTTACATGTCACATTCAATTCCCTAATAAAGAACCGCATACAAATGACATTGCATAGATTATAAATTAACAATGTGCCAAAATGGAATTCGTCAAAAAATCCACTAACACTTTCCTAAGCAACTACTCAATTCAAAGGTATAAATAAATATATGAAGAATGATTAATTAGATTAGGTTGGTTATTCGAATAGTTAAGCTAACAATTCCAACACACATAGGTGGATCACAAACATAATTATCTAAGCAAAAATTCATTTTTTGGATGCTTGGAAATTCAAATTCCAACCTTGTCAATAATTAACATGTACCCTAAATAAAGATCATAAGTCATGTTCCTTGAAGTATCCAAACTTTAATTCTATATGAATGTCAAAAGAAATAAAAACAGGATCATAACTAAAAAATATGGTCTATACCATGAAAAAGCAAGCTTTCTTCTAAAATGAAAGAAAAAAAGGATCATAAAAAACAATATCAAGAAATGTTTAGCTATTTTATGTGTTTCAATTAAAAAGTCTTTAACAAATAAAAGTAAAAAATAAAAATAAAAAAAATGATAATCTTATTAACCAAGACTAAAAGGAACAAAAATTAATAATGATATAACACATGGATGATGGATTTTTTTCATCTAGACATGTCAATTTTAACTCGAACCTAGAAAAATTTAACCAAACCACTTGGTCCAAAATCCAACCTAATCTAATTTGGCTAAAAAAAGTCAACAACTCGAACTCATAAATGATCCAAACCCAAAATAATTCGAATCTAAAATGACCCAAATCTAAAATAGCTTAACCATTAAATGGCCTAAACCAAAATAAACCAAATGAGTAATAAGCTAAATCATAAATGACCTAAATAATTAACCTAAAATATCTTGAAAAAAAAGATCAAACCCCATAAAACCTGAGTGGTAAACGTAATTGACCTAAATTGATAACCCGAGTGTTGCATCAGACTGGCCCAAACCCAAAATAGCCCAAATCTAAAACAACCTTAACCCGATTAACCCAATTGACCGAACTCAAAATGACTTAAAACTGAAGTAACCCGAAATTGAAATGACTCGAACTCGAAAAATGACCCAAAAATTTAAATACCCAAAATGGTTTAACTCAAATTTCACCTTTTTATTTTTTTAAACGGAAGAAAACCAAAATAATAAAATTTAAAACGCAAAAAAGAAAAGTTAAAAAAGAGCATGTGACACGTGGATACTTCATCCATCTGATTAACCCAATTGGCCTGAACCCGAAATATCTTGAATCCAGAATAACCTGAACCTGGTTAATCGAATGTTAAACACAATTGACCTGAACCTGAAATAAATTGAAATCAAAATGACTTAAACCCATTATGACTTGAAACTAATGTGACTTAAAATCGAAACTACCCAAACTCAAAAATGACCTGAAAATTTAAAAACTTGAAATCATTCAACCTGAATTAACCTAATCCGAAATTGACCTGACTTAGCCAATTGAAGGTCTAGTAGAAAGGAAAAAAAAAAAAAAAGAAAGGTAAAAGGATCTTACTTAAGAATAAAAAAAAAAGGCAACTAACAGCCCACACGTGATTAGGCTGATTGCTTTTCAAATCCTTGTATATTAATATACAGGATTCATTCATTTATTAGCCGTTAAAAACCGTATAGTCAATTGATAAAATGCTAAACTTTTAGTTTCAGCAATCAACAACCTCAAATATACATATAGAAAAGAAAAAGTTTGTGGAACTAAACCAACTCTTTCCCTCCTTAATGCATTGATATATCGCTAAGAAAAGATTAGAGTGAATACAACAAAGCATTTTAGGTGGATAGAAAAAATTCGTTCATACAAAGAACGCAAAATTGGCTATGCACGTGTTATGTTACATTATATATACACAAGTCGAGATTTACCCCTGCGGAGAAGTGCGGACAGTCACTAGTATCGTTCTATTATCGGCTCAAATGAAATTATTTGGCCGACTTGGTTTAAATCTCCTATTATCCATATTTAGCAAATTTCAACTGAGTTGGATTGAATCTGCCACATGTCATCCACTAATAGGTCCAAAAACCAATGACTTAGGTCAAGAAAAATCCCTTCATTGAGTAACTATTAAATTAAAATATCAATGGATTTAAAGCAATATAGGAAGTTTTTGTTTTTTTGTTTTTGAAGCAAAATAGGAGTTATATCTTATTTCCAGGGTCTAAGCGTTATAGAAAGTGTTGGATGCTTTAAATTATATGTAGATAAAAAATGATGCCACATATTAGCAGTAGCAGGCCTAGTTGAAGTTCTAGTAGGTCGACATACATGGTTCCTTTTCCGTCCATGTTATTCATTGTGGTGCTGTGTTTGATAAGCATATCCATAGCAGCAATCCTCCCTTTGTGATGCATCAGAGGGTAGATCCTGTAAATAAATAAATAATGCCAAATACCAGTTAGATATATAATTTTTTAAGCAAACTAAACCAACCATTCAAAAATCTAAATCTAAATCATGTCTAATTAATACAGCGACCTTATAATGCATAACCATCAAGTTGGAAAAGCTTACATGTTTGGGCATTGAAATCCGGAACCAATACAGAAGAAACGAGAACAACATTTCATAACAAGTTCTGCATTCAAAACATACAACCATAAATCAGCATTTTAACAGCAACGATGATAGGTTGGTATGGGCCCTCATTAGCCAACCAGAAGAAAGAGGGGCGTGGGAGATAAAAGCTTCCAACAAAGCAAAATATATTACCTGCAAACATGAGTTGCTGCAAGTATCCTCCCAGTGTGATCGAGCAGCATCCTTGTTCGGTCTACAAACAAGCAAAACTATAAGTGACATTCAACAGTAAAACAAATACATAAAATTAAAGAAGATGAAATCTGACCTAATGCAATTCAAGCAAAGTCAACACAGCCATTATCTAGTAGGTCAATGGACCACAGCCATAAAATGGAATTCATAATAGCGATAATCATAACCACAGCTTAAAAATCTCAATTCCGTAAAAGGTAAATAGCAAGGCCATCCCTTATTCCTTATAAAATTGTGGAATAAATGAATAGAGATAAGAAAGATTAAATTACTAAAGATAAAAACTAAGATGATGTACCAATAGAACCTATTTTACTCAGACTTAATGTCAGAATCAAACATGAGAATATTAAACACAGCTGCATTCAGTTTTTCCTAAGTCGCAACCCACATTCCCATGCCAACTTAGAAATGTTAAGCATGATCAACATGGGAATTAGGAACAAGGAAGAGTTCAAACAACATGCAAGACAATTAAATACCCAATTCTGGAGCAGAAAAAGTATGTTGAATTATCAACACAACAATTTCCCTATTGTTTAGCTTTCTAATCCATTCTAAAACAACTTCCTGGAAGGTTCTCCCTCTCTGTGAAATACACCTCTCTGTGATCTAAAAGGAAAAAAAGGAACATGAAATCAGAACGTTTCTAGTGATGCAGTAAAATAGAATAACAAAACGTTAAATAGACTACCATACATTTTGTTCATGTCTTTTCATTTCATGTGCCAAGAAATGAATCCTAGTGATAGTGTGTTACAGAAATCTGCAGAACATGTTTTATCAGTAAAAGTCATAAAATTCTGTATGTCAAAACATAGCAACAAGAAATTGTACAGCAGTCTTGCAAACAGAGATAAAGCTAGACTTCTTGAGCAATAAAAGTTCAGCAATTAAAGTGGGGCATGTAAGAACAAAAAATAATAATACTCAAGAACTAGAAGTCTGCTCAAGAATACCACTTATTTGTCTGAAATGAAAAGCATTATAAACAGGGTTCCAAGAGGAAGGGAGATTACAGAAAATGAGGAGCTCTGATCTATTTCAATAAAATCTTTTTCTAAATGGTAGGGGGAACTGCAAAAACAAATTGTTCATTTAGATCAACAAAAGTGCTCATGCTGGAATACATGAAACCTTTTTGTTTCCAAAGATTGTGAAATTTGGAACTGAGACGGAATAGCAAGCTAGGCTTGCTTGTACCTTTAATGAAATGTTCATCATTGGTGATCCATAAATAAACACCACAAGCTTAGAGAACAAAGACAACGGTGATACAATGGGGAACTTTGTCTACAACCAATAGACATGGAGGTCAGACCAGATACGTTTTTAACTGGCAGCATATACCGGTCTAAATGTCTCATGATTGCACACAGCAAAAAGTCACTTCTGGTCACCCTTTGGGCATGCCAATATGCACCACAAAATGTTCTATCACATCCTGAACCTACAATAGTGAATTTAAAATTCTCAAAAAAGGAAAGAGGTTTGATCTGGAACTACAAGGGACATTCCCATGAGGTTCCTGGCTAGGAATTCCAAATGCCAATCTATACAAACAGCAGGAGGGACCAAATTGAAAATTTAATAAAAGTTTGAGTGATGGAATGACATTTTAAGACGAGCACTCCTGGTTGTAGAACAAAGAAAAAGTTATCAATATAACAGAATTATAGGGAAAATGCGAGGTACACAAAATAAACTCGAGAGAAACAGAGGAAATTGGAGGGAAATAGAAAAAATAGGGAAAACCAGAAAGAATCATTAGAAAGAGAAATTTCAAAACCCAAAACTGCAAATATTCATACTAAACCTTCTATAAACTGAAATGACATACTTGTAAATAAGCCATTAAATCTAAAAAGGAAAATACCATATATCACCCTTGAACTCTTATATTCAGAAAATAAGCAAGACTAAGGCTTCGTTTAATAACCATGAAATAACTTCTGGAAGTTTATTTCTTCATTTTCCAATGTTTGGAATGCTGAAAAATAGCTGTCAGCAGAAAGAAGAAAAACAAAGGGCAATAAACAGCAATGGCCATTTTTTTTGAGGCGGGGGGGGGGTGTAAAACAATTTTGAAATATATCAGAGTATTCACCCTTCACTTCCACCATAAGAACCCACCAGCCATCCAGACCCAAACTCAACAACCTGCCAACCACCTCCCTTCCCCATTGCCAGTGACAGCCTCCTTGTATCGCCCATTCCTTCTTCTCTTTTCACTCTCTCTTTCTCTCAAGCCTCAACTCAGCACCTCCTTTTCCCCTTTCCTTTTCGCCAATAATATCTAGCTCTCTTCTCTAACCAGTCCTTAACATCCCCAAAATAACCTTTGACTTCAGTTTTTTTAGTATATAAAATACAATGACAAAAAATACTGAATATAAATTTGTCTGAGTTCATTGAGGTTACTATTTGTTTTTCCTTCTTTTATTATTTGTGTGAATATTTGAGGCAAAGGGATTTCATGATTTCTTGAATGTGGTTGGTGGTTCTAAATGAGAATAATGAAATTTTGTTTTGTCATTTTCCTGAACAAAAATAATATATTTATATGTATATATTTGGAGGAACATTGTTGTGTTCTTTTTTTGTGAAGGAAAGTTATGTTGTTTTTTATAAGTATTTATGTTTGGTAAATCTTGATAAAATTTTTCATTTTGCCCAGAAAATATTTTTCATAGTGATTACCAAAATCAAAAGGCATTCTTCTTTCAGGAAGTTACTTTAGCAGAAAATATTTTTCAGGAAGTAAATTGCATGACCAATCTTGAAAAATAAGAAAACCTACACAGGATTAATTAAGGGACTCGGGAGAAAATTTGAGTAGTGTTTTAATCTTTTATTTTTGCATTTAGGAACGGAGTCAAATTGATACAGAACCGCGTAAAGAACCTAAATCTATATAAAGATAACAATTGAACTCATAAAATTTAATAGAATTACTAAATAAAGTTTTTTAGACGAGAATCAACTGTTCATGCTCATCAATTCCACACTCTAATACTTACAGTGTCGTGGTCCCTTTATTTCAGCTCTAGAAGCCATCATTCCACCACAATTTCGACATTGTAAATGGATGGTGTGCCGGTTGCATTGAAATCCACAAATTTCAGAGCCTGAAAGTTGGAATTGAACTAGTTTTATTGCACGAGGAAAAGTCATCAACCAGAAAAATGGAGCAAGAATTAGGCAGAAAGTACTTATCAAGAGCTAAGTTCATTATCTAGAGTATTTCAGTAAAAGTAAGAAACACTAAATTAAGGTAGCAAAAGAAAAGAGAAAGATCTTGATTTTTTTTTTTTTTAATGAATATTGGTATAGAATGGTGCAATGCAAAATAGAACCATTAAAAGCCGGGAAAGAAAAGTTGGGCATTAAAAGAAATAAATCAAGCATTGGAAAAGAAAAAAATGAAATCTCACCACATTAAGGGCATTGAGGTCCTGCCTCATCACTTTCCTGACTATCATATTCTTCACCATCAAGTGCCCGACCCCTTTTCCTTTGGATACCTTTTCCAGACATAATGAACTAGCACAAGAATAAACAAGGGACATGAGGAGAAAAAAAGAGAAAAATCACAGATAGATTATAGCTAAATAACTTAACGCAGATTTGCCAAAGAACTCGAGATATCATGCAAATAAAATGAACAATAAATATGTAGCTTATTTCTACTAGAAGAAGTAATTAATTCCAAGAAGCAGCCTCAACGAAATTGAGCGTTTTCCGAAACTGATACATTGCACTGCCTTGGCATTTTGAATTATTATTCGAGGATAGTCTCGAAGGAATTGCATACTGCTTTCCCAACTAAAATGAGGACCTCATGGGATAATGTGGCTACAAACCAATCACTAGTTTACAAACATGGCAGTCATCTAACCTGAATAAGTTGCCATGTTCGCCCAATTTTCTGCTGAAAGATCTCCTAGAAGTCCAGCAATTAATCATATACCAAACTACGTTTAGGCTGGTATGAGGCATCTAAGCTACCAAATTTTTACTCTTGTTATCACACAACAGAACAAAACAAAAGTAATAGGTTAAGACGTACAACCAATATTATATGCATGTTAACCATTGGATATTGTATTTGCCTAACCCAGAGCATTGCTACTCGAAGAAATTCATCGTAGTAAAGATCTCTTATTGGCACCATCAAAAAACAAAAGCAAACATACAAATTACAAATTAGTGCAAGATGGAGTGCAACTACCCACAAGATTTGATCTTATTATTGCATAAGAATCTATACATGCAACTTCTTCACTTGAACGTTTTAAAGAAGGATCCGCTCGCAGGATATCCTGAACAAACAAGCAGTTCAATAGATAAAAATGAGACAATAAAAATAATATCACATCCTACTCTTGGAGAATAACACAAGTTTTAAACCCTTAAAGTACTAATTGCATTACAAAAGAGGCCCAAATAACCAATATGCATGAGTAGCTCTCAAGACGAGAGAGCACTAAACAGGTAACATCAAAGGGATTATCCTGCCACATCTAGAAATAGCAAATTGACAAATTTGAGTCAGGTTATCTTTGGTTTCAGATAGTTTTAAATTTGTTTCGAAGGTTGGAGTCTCTGCAGATTTACATCCATTTCAAGTCCAGGTCTTCATAGCTTAAGTCATCCTTGTTCGAACAAGTTTTGGGTCATTTAACATTTCAAGTAGCCATTTTTATAAAATAAGATCAAAGATTTTTCTGCTTCAAACAAGGTTTCCAGTAGATATATTAGATTAAATTAATAATTTCATATATATAAATGTTATATTAAACTAAAAATTGAAAATCTAGTATGTTTATGAATATTCTTGAAAACAAAAAATTATTATTCTTCAACATAACTACATCCAATTGACAATTTGAATGTCCATATTTAAACAAAAAAACTTTATTGTATGCGGCATTTGAATTTTTTTAATTTCAAATTTAACATAGAAATTTAATCTACCTATGGGATTTATAAAGAAAATCTTGTTACTCAAACTCATTGATAATTGACGCTCCATTAGCAATATAGAAATGGCTTTTGGAGCAAAATTAATTTTTTCTCAAAACAAATTTCAGAAAAGAAAGCATTGTTTAGTAAACCCACTTACAATCAAAAATAGCCATTAATTTGGAATCCAAAATGGCTTTTCCTGGTTCGTTAAAAAGTAGCTCATTCCAAAAAATAGCTAGCCCACCCAGGTCATTCCACCTTGAATCCCTAAACTTTTATGTTGATAATATTTTATTCACAAAACTATGAATTGATTCAATGGAATGCTTAATCTTATTAAAATTAAATTTTATCATAATGTAGTCCTTCCATCTCTTTGGTCTGTTAAATTCACGTAGTTTCCATCTAAGCATGACCATGAGCAACACGTGACATTTGATTTAATAGGTATTATATTTCTTTGCGTTATTCTTATTGTTCTTTGCCTTCTATGCTCCCTACTAGACCTACCAATTTGTGTCATTGTGTCATATTTTATGTCATGTCTCATTTTTAACTCGACACAATTAATTGAAACACAGATATGACATGATTTTTATACATGTTACATGTAATACGACAAGATTAGGACACGAATAACTCGAATGACACGAACAACACAAATAATACAATTATAACATGAATATCTCCCAAGTTATCAAGATTAAGTGGAAATCCAATCTTTTACAACATGAGTAAACTTACATGTCAAAATATATATATAGAACGAATTATTAACATGTCAAAATTTATATAAATATATAATATCTTAAAAACAAATAATGGTACTAAAAATACATGTGCGTAATGCAAATAACCATATTATAAAAATAGTTGACACATAAATAATGATACTTTTACTAATTAAACTCACCGTTTTATTATAAAGATATTGTAAGTGGATATTAATATATATATATATATATATTAAGGAAAAATTAAGTTTGCTCTACTTATCCTTTGTTTTAACAATCGCATTATTACTACTAACTAAAATAAGTAGCTATATTCATTTAAATGCTTAAAATAATTCGTATTAAACTATATATTAAATAGGAATCATAATTAAAATTCTAAAATAATGTTTCGAACATATGTCACCCAATTAACCCAGCTTGTAGAATTTTTTTCATTCCACCATCAGTATATAAGATAATTATCCATTTGTTGTTTATATGTGTTATATAAATATATTGAAAACTAATGTGTTTTATATATAAGATGTTAATTTAAATGTCCACGCGTTTATGGCATGTTAAATTATCATGATTTTAAAACATGTTAGTGAATATATGTCGACATGTTTACACGTTTATAACATGTTAAATTATTGTGTTTAAACCTGTCAATGGTTATATTTTGACATATTTACACAATTAATTAATTATGTTTTGGCCGTGTTATGCATATTTAATATGCTTATGACACGAAATTTTTGTGTCATAAACATGTTGGCATGATAATGACATAAAACATAATTACATTAAACCCATACATAATTAAAGTGTGTTGTATGCATGCCGTGTCCAAAATTACCAAATCTACTCCCTACCCTGCCAGCAAGAAATGTGATGCACTAGCAAGAAAACGACCTAAATCAAGATCAACTCTGACTTGCACCAATTGATTTGCACCAGGTCAAATATGGCCCATCAAATGCACATCGAGTCACTCCATATTTGGCCTTGGTGTATACTGTTGATTCATTAGGGCAAACTATAGCCTTGCTAGACATAGTTAAGCACGCTTAGGGCCAAATTTACCCACAACTTCCCTCCAGTTTGTGCAATACACTAGGATTCAAGCAAAATAAGGTTAGATTCTGCCCTATCTACAGACATAAGGCTCACAAGGGCAAGTTCTAGCCTAAGTAGCCAAATCGAAGCTAGTCAACCCAAACCTAGCCCTACCCAGTTGGTGCAAAGTCGGGGGTAAATTTGGCCCTGGCATTCTTAATGTGAAAAGAAACATTATCTACTCTATTTGGCAGTCTTTTACTTTAGGAGAAAACTAAATCATTGATGTTTAATCAATTTGCCTAACATAAGTAGTCTACAACTTTTCTTGCTTCTAATTTTCTCTCAATTTCAATGTCACTAGCATTTGCTTAGTTACCAACAATATGGAAAAAGAGTACCAAAAAAGTAAACATAACATATTTATAAGAAGTTACACATAATTTCCACAATATTAACTCCTTACATTACATTGCCTATAATATATCGGCAATCTGCAGGCTTACTCACATGATAAATGTTGCATCATCATGTCATTGCTTCAGTTATTTGTAGTCAGTATTTTGTGATTTTCGTTAAAAGGGTACAATTAATAGGAGATGATTCGAGCCATATTGCCCAAATAAATATAAAATAAGAAGTAATTCAATATATTACCTCCTCAATTTTGTGCAGAAAATGGTTTCCTCTAGCAAACTGAACAACAGCCCTACACTGGGGGCAAAGCACAGTTGAATGTTTCTTCTGTGACTTCTTTAACCACTCAGAAAAACATCCATTGCTGAAGGCAATAGAAGGAAGCTAGAATTAAAATCGATTATGGCAATCTATATTACTAAAATGAGCAAGAATTAAATTACAACTGGAAGTTATGAAGGCAAGGAGCAATAGTGATAACATCATGCCATATATTCAAGCAGATGCTGCATTTTGCACGCTAAACACCTGCAAAGATCTGAAAAAAATACCAAACACCAAAAAAAAAAAAAATATCGCATAAGCATACCTATAGATGCAACACTCAACATGAGAGAAAAATATTAAATGATATCTTTGTTTACCTTCAATTTCTTTTTACAGATTTCTTGACCAGGTATCAATTTAAATATGTAGCTCAAGCAACCTAGAAGAAACAAGAGAAAATATGACATAATCCAACCGGCAAATGTTATATCATTTGAAAAACAACTGCCACTATCGTTTATTACAATTCAAGTATTCTTGGAGTAGTAGATTACTTCACTGAATTTACAGAACTAATCGACCATTCCCTTTACTTCATTGAATTGCAAGTATTCTCATAAATTCATTGCATAAGGAGTTATATTAACCCAAACATTCCCTCTACTACTAGGGGAAATTGCTTAGGGGAAACAGCTTGTAAGTTACTCGAGGACATCAGTGATATGCTCACACTGTAAAGGCTGGAAAAATATACCCATACCAGGTTTGAAAATTCATTACGAGAGATGTAGGAATAACAGTTAAAGACTTTTTATGAACTGGATTTTTGCATACTCCAAGCAATAACAAATATCAAGTTCTGCAGGACCAAAGATAAGTTCTTTCAGGAAAAAGACGGGGTAGAAATTGATGCATGTTGGCTTATGAACAATTTGAATTATACATTTGCCTTTTACCAATAAAAAACGGAATGTTGTCAATTTAAGTTCAACCCAAGAAAGCAGCACAGTAGTATAGAATAAAACGATGATATTTCATAAAGACGACTATAAAAGGAAAAAGAAACAGAATAAGGTTAGACGGTAAGTAAGGATAATAAAGGAAGAAACAGTCTAATCAAGGCCAGAATGCCCTACAACCATAGCTTCAACACCTGCAACATAATTCCATCTACCAAAGGAATTCCACTAGTTATTTAAAAGCCAATTATCCAAATATGACCATTCAGTTCCAAAGGGCCTTTATGTTGCATAAATAAAGCAATATGAAACTTACGTAACACATTTGTCTACATATTGTGGTATTTACTATTTTTGCCACAGTGTTTTAGAGATAACAAAAATTGATTTAATAAAATTTTATTTTTCATTTAGTCATTTTATTAAAGAATTATAATCATTGTCATTCAAAATATAATTATCATTTTTCGTTATATTTTATAATTGTATATTATTAAATTACTTGAATTTTTATTTTATAATACTAATGATATTATTGTATTTTACTATCTTTACATCTTTAGTTATCAAAAAATTATTTTAATTTCTTACTCTTTATGATAAAAAAGTGATATATTGTTATCAAATTATTTGATTTCTTACCTTTTTAATAAAAATTGATATTGTAGTCTCTTATTATCTTTACATATATCTATAATATATAATATATATTTATGTGTGAATGTGAAAAATTTTGTAAACTGATAAAAATTATCATATATTTTCATTGTATCTCTAAATTGCCAGTGTGAATAGTTTTTATTATTGATAAAATTTATGATTAAACTTATTTATTTGATGATAAATAAAGAAGGGTTAAATTTTACATTAAACTACTTTATTTTTAGAATTTTATTTTTTTAATACTCTTAAAATGAAAATGAATTTATTTGACAAAAAGTAAAAGAAGATTGAAGATTTATATTTCACAAAATTTAATTTTATATCAAATTAAGAATTGCAAACTTATAAATTTGAATATTGAACAAACTTTAAATGTTAATGTACTCATTAAATTTAAATCACTTGTAAAATATACCATTACATATTCTTAAATTAAATACAATAACGAGTATTCACGTATGCCATACATGACAACAAATACTAGTTCATTATAAAGTTACTTAATTTCCTATTTTACCTAACATAAAATAATAATATTATTTTTTGTTATCTTTTGCAATTATTTGTTATGAAATTACATATTATGTTATGTTACAATGAAAGATAACACATAGTTGTAAAATATAACTTAACAATAAAAATTGTAAATATATACGAATAATTGTTGTTTATCAGAATAATAAAATTACAACTATTTGTTACAAATTACAATTTATTATCAATATTATCTGTTGTAATTGTTGTCTTTTTTACATCTATTTGTTATCTTTTACAACTATTTTTATTGCCTTTCAATAATATGTAATATCGTACTACTAAATTCATCCGAGGGTTGAGTAATCCATCCGATTCAATGGCATCAATTTTAGAGGAAAAAGATTTTAAAGCCCTAACTCAGTTAGGGATATCATTTAATTAATAAAATTGTTTCTATTTAATATTAATCCAAAATTTTCAAATATATTTTCCTTATTTTTAAATTCTTTTCCTCTTGTTTAGGCCTAAGGAGCTAGACTAGGTCGAGTTTTGAGCAAGATATTCAAAAGGGCTAGTCAAATTTGGCTCCACTCTTAGACAAATTCACTCACAATCTTAAATTGGTATTATCAAATTATTGTTTTATTTAGCATTATACATAATTAAAAGTAGTGTTATTACATTTTCATTTTTTCTACCGATTGTTACTTAATGTCGTAACATGTCTTGGATGCAAATCTTGGCATATCAGAGTAGGAAAATAAAATTTGTTTGAAGTAGGGGTCAATCTTCGAGGCAAATTGCACAACTATTATGACATAGCCAAAAAATTGGAGTTGTCATTGATCTTTTTGGGTTAGGTGTGACCAGACACCTATTCCAACCGCTACCTTTGAATTTGAAAATTTCGTTTTAAAATGATTGATTTTAATATCTACATTGAAAACTAGAGTAAAAATTGGGTTCAGAAGTGGGCTACGGTAAGATTAGCACCTCACGACGCCCTAAATCAATACCATCTAGACACTTATTATCTTAAGTTTTGATTTTAAATTTAGTATTTAATCACAATCCCCTCAATGTTGTAATGAATATTAAAATAATAACCCTAGCTTTACGAATTTTAACTTTTCTATACTCCTTAAGATTTGGCAGAACATAGAGTTTTCATTAAAACAATTTTTCAAGTTTGACATATGAAAAAGGTAAAGTGGCAAAAGATTTGACAAAGGCTCTGAATAAAAAATATTGCCTTAAGTTTTTTTTTTTTCAAAATGAAATTAGATTTTTATGAATGCGTTCATGCCATCTTTTACATGTGAGAGATTGATCATGATATATAACTCAAGTAACAATAATTCACAAAATATGCAAAAAATAAAAAAAAAGATTGATTTGGAATGTATCTCATGAGTAGCCTAGATTACTTAAAGAAACAGCTAATCAATGGCTTTGAGACTAGCTTAGACTATAATTGTGGTTAACGCATAAAGATTTTAATGAAAACCGATCAATATTTGAAAAACAAGAGAGAAAAAAATTGGAAAATTTTCAAAAAGAATGACCCTAAAACAAAATAATTGAAAACTAGTTGAAAATCCATATTTATTGCAGAGTAGGATCTTTTTTAAAAGCATTTTAGAAAAAAAGTTAAATTAAACATCAAAAGAAATTTTAGAGGTATAGAACTTGAATCGATTCTTTTGAAATTATAAGCCTTGTCTTGAACTTCATGTGGCTTATGACTTAGAATTTGAATGCCTTATAATACTATTAGAATGATGCAAAAAACATTTAGGTATTTGAACACCTCAAAAATGATGGCATGGAAATCCTAAATGATGCCTATTTCTAAATGTAGGTGATAACTTACATGTGTTGACTTCCTAAATATATTCCTGATTCAAACGAACTCCAAATATTGAAAACTAGACACCGTTAGAAAGTTAAATCAGGATAGTTTCGATAACATGGTGTGAAATTCCAAAAAATTCATTTTGAACGTGAAAATATTTTTCTAATTAGGTTTGATCGCAGAAAATAGAGCACCCAAATAATAGACAAAGAAAAATTGATAACTTGCTTAAACAAACTCCAAATTAAACATACGATATACTGCTTGAAAGCTTGTTCATGTGGATTAATTAAAAATACTAAAAAATTAAAATAAAATCATTTGATCATTCGAAAATGAGACATCATACACCTTGCTTGCTGAATTTAGGTGTTTTAAATAGAGTGTGAAGAAAAATTCGTAACTTACTCTAATACACTCAGAAAGTTACATATGATAGCTTGTTGGAAAGCTAGTTTAAGTTAATTTCAGGGAAAAATACCTAAAAATTTTTAGAAAGTCATTTAGTGAATGAAAATATTTTAAAACTTAACTCACTACTACTAGTAAAAGCTGAAAACAGGGTAAATGATGATTTTTCCATGTATGACTAGTCTAAATGTTGCTACCTTTGCTAATGACCTTTCATGACTTTATCAAAACCCACATATGGCATATTAATAAGCCTAACTCAAGCCCAAATGAATTAGAATTTGACTGATGCACTAACTACATGAATGAATAATTGAAATACATTGGTATAACCTTAAAGTATTCAAATACTCTGTACCTCTTTTACCCTGGTATTTGCTTTGTAAAGGGACTTTCTTGGATGTCAAAGAAGCATTGAAATGCTTCCACACTAGGATATAACAACCTTATAACAATACCCAAATCATGTTCTTAATACTTCTTTATCCTAATCATACAAAGCTTGATGTATACAAACTCAAAAACCAATATAAGAAACTATAAAACCATTTTACTATGGCCTTTTCTAGCACTTAACCTAAGCACAATGAAGTTCCAATATATCCCAAGTTCATAGCCAAAATGATAGTAAAACAATAGACCAAATTTAGCTCAATAGTTGAACCAACTATGACCTATCTTGGGAGAATTTTGGAAAACTATTTTCCATCAATCAATCACGCAAACATTTTATCAAACAAGTAGTAAACTCATCTAAATATCATCCAAATAGCATAGCGAGCAAAAATCAAGGCAATGGGACCACTATGGTCGAATTCATACTAGCAAAATAGCCAAAATCATGCTTAATCAATTCATGATCATTTCATCAAACATTTCAGAAACTCAATTTTCACCATCAAACCAAGAAAACAATGAATCATAGTATGCTTCTACCATGGCCAAATTCTTTAATTTATGATATGGTACCACATCATCAAGTTTTCACCAAGGAAAATAAGAAATCATCAATATAACTTCATGACATGAAACAAAAATGCATAAACAAAAGCTACTACTATTAGGAATGCCCTAAGGATGAAAGAGATTTTGATGTGTTTCATTAACTAGAACTGATATTTATATATATTTGAGTTTTCATTATATCATAACTATTCCATCCTTATTTAGATTTACATGTTAAAGTAAATCTAAGTAAACATAGCTCATTGACTACTTGTGTTTATACTGTTAGAATGTTACAAATAGTGGACTTTATATGTGGGAAAACAACGTTTGAAGGTAAGTAGTCTAAATTGATAGTCCATAGTCTATGGGGTTAATGTCAGTAATCCACTCATGTTAAGACTATTATATCATCTAAATCTAATTGAGGAGATGGCTTGCCTTGGTCATTTGGAGTGGTTTAACTCCTAAGTAGAGACATAGATATATTGCCTAGAGGTGGTGGTATATTAGACTAGACCAAATTTGAATTAATCAATCTATAAGCCTGTTTACATGGAATAATTCACTTTTGATGTTCATTCTGTAATTGCCTTAATCTCAAGTAAGTAATTGACTCCGTGTGTATAACTTGTATGCTTTAATGTTCAAAAGGCTAAAGCGTCTCAAAGTATTAAGCTGCTAAACTAGTTCGTTAGGTATATAACTTATACTCGATGAGAGCTTTACTTATAGATATAGAATTGTAGACACCTAATTTTGTCCAGGTCTCTTTTCTAATAATCCTAAATATTGGAGATCGAGAACTTAACAGTCATCCTCATTGGGAACGGTATTTTTTTCAAATGGACAAAACATTTTCATGATTCGAATAGTTATAAGTTCTCTTGACAGAAAAAGTTATATTTTGATCTCTAATTTCATATAGATAGAATAAATATTAAAAAATTATTTTTAATATTTATTTGTAAAAATTTTTATAAATCTATTTCTGCAGATGTTATCACGATCAAATTTCCCATTGTTAGGAATTTTTCAAGAATTTTTCGTTAACATTGGGAAGTTCACTATCGTATATTTTTACCGATACTTCTGTAGTATATATATCAATATGCACTCCAAAAAAAGTAAAAAGTATTCAAGGAAAAATTTGTATTGATATTTTATGCCACAAGTTGTCAAGTTGTCCATTGTATAATTAATTTTGAATTTTTCAGTACAATGAGTATTATACTCATGAAATTTTTCCTGATAAAATTATTTTGAATTTTAAATTTTTATCTTTACCGTTTTGTAAAACAATATTTTGGGAATATGTTTTATTTAATTCATTTTATATAAGTTTTAACGTATTCTTTGAAGGTTCTCAGTTTTAAAATACTAGCTTTTCTTTAACTGTAAAATTTTCAGTAGAATTCTCTTAAGTTTTGAACTTCAAAATTCTTTAAGTATTTCCATTTAACCACCATCAAATTAGTTTTGCAATTGGGCATTTCATTTTTATTTTTGCTATTCTTAAGATACAAAATTTTTTACTCCATAAATTTTTTTAGGAGGACTTTTTTGAGTTTAAGATTTTTAAAATTCATTAAACATTTTCATTAAAATTATATTAAATCAGTTTTTAATAATTCAATTTATTTTTTGAGTTTTAAATTTTTTTCAACTAATAAATTTCTTATAAAAGGTTTTCTTGTAAAATTTTATGGGTTTTGTATTTTAATTGTTTTTCCTTGCACATAAGAATTTTCAAAAATTTTCTTCGATGCTTGAAATTTTTATAAGAAAATTTTATTAATTTTATTTTGTATAAAATATCTTTAATGGACCTAAAACTTTCAAATTTTGTAAATAGGCTAAATAAGCCCAATAATTTTAACAAGCCCAATGACCTTACCAAGCCCATTTTCTAAATTTTTCACCAATCCCCTTTCATTCTATAAAAGGCTACCAAACCCATCTTAATATTCAATTTTCTAACAAGACCACTAATTTTTTTTTCTAATTTTATATCAATTATTAAATTTTTTATTTTTTTATGAAACTTTGATTAGAATTTCCATATGATTAAATTCTTAATTGGATTTATTATGTGAATTTTTTTAGTTATTTATTTTTTTGAACTTTAATTTGTTATTTTTTTATAGAACTTTTAATTAGGATTTTCTTGCAATTTGATTGCACTAATTTCTTTACTTCCAACAGATGTTTGTTCCTGTAAATTTATAATTTTATTTTGCTTTTCCATAATTTATTCTAATTTGCTAATTTAGTTACATGAAATCTAGTTCGGTTGGAATTCAATTCTTTTCCAATTGATTTAGTTTCATTCCAACTAATTTTGTCAAGTTAACCAAAATAACACATGATCATCATTCTACCTAAAATAGCATAATCATGACAATGGAGATGGTGGCTTGTAAGAAAAGATGACAAGGGTATGTGCTTATGTCACAACATTTATTAAGTAAACTTAACATCAAACAAATTTAAAATATGAAAAAAAAAGAATGAAATGTGGGAGGATGTTTTCTTCAAATTTTTTGGAGTTTTGGAGAGAAAAAAAATAAAAGAAAATACTAAAAAAAAGTTTAAAGCATTACTAAGGTATAATCTCTACTAAAATCTTTAAAGTTTTATTTATTTCATGCATTTTTCTTCTCTTTGGTGAGCCAAAACTATGCTTAAGTTCATCGATTTTTTATCCATGTTGAAAGACTAAGCATAATGGCCATAAACTAATTTTATTTTTCTTTTCTATTCAGAAAAATATTTTTCTTCATAAATCATGTTTATGTTGATATGATGTTGGTTTTGGTGTTGTGTTTGTCATATATATGTTCATATATATATATTATTTCTTTTAGTATTTTCTTGTTGTTATGGTGAAATCACATGTTTATATACTTATTTTTGTAACTTTATCATATAATAGTGCTAATTTGTGTTAAATAAAATATGAATATGTGATTATTAAGAAAAAAATTGATTGGTAAATTGTTTAGCTGTTGGCCGAAATTTATGCTTGTATATGTGTTTTTGTGGTCATTTTGTAAAGATAGAAATTTTAGGGGCTAATTTGTAAAAAATAAATAAATAAATAAAAAATAATGTTTTTAAACCTATATGCTTGGTCGAAGCACACTTGCACTCTTAGGAGTGTATTTTACACATTTATCAAGTTAAAATACACTTTTTAGTTTTGAGGTCTTTTTATAATTTTAAAAAGTTTAGGGACTATTGTGTAAATATTAAAAAACTTATGCTAGGGCCAAAAAGAAGTGATCGAATCTTGCTTGTGATTTTTAAGATTATTTTGATTTATTTGAAGCTTAATTTTACATTTTAATCATGTAGGGGCTAATTTG
>JAQSVH010000009.1:3887279-3951183 GCA_029448705.1 Adansonia digitata
TTGATGCCCCTTTTGATGTGCAAAGTGTCCTATTTCATCATCATTATTTTTTACAGCTCTTCTTCATGCATTTTATGACATATCCATGGATCATGTTATGTTCAATCCATGCATAAATCCTTAGCCTAGCATGTTTCGAGCATGTTTATACGTTAACTTGCATTTTGTCATGAATCATTGTCATTTTAGGCATGCTTCACTTCATGAGATGTGTGCATAACACTTTCTTTGTCAAGACAATTGGTATAGTTAGTATCCCCATTCATGTTATGTGTCAGCCCCATGTATGTTCATTGTCTTCTCCTTATCTAAGTGCATGTTTGAAGGCTATCAAAAACTGATTTTCAAAACCTCCCTAAGCCAAGTATGTTAACCTCAATCAATGAGGATTAACATGAACTTAGCATTTTCCTTAAAGTTAGCAAAAAAAATTCTTGGAGAAAAATAAGTTTTCCAAATCTGGAATCCTAATTAACCTCAAAACTTCTATTTTTTGATGAAAATGGCCCTGCACTTGTTCCCGAAATGTTTGTGCCTTATTTTTGAGTTGAAACTTTGAGTGGTATGATCAACAGGTTTTTTTATCATCCCAAACTACTCTGGGACTATGCAAATGAGTTCATGATCCTCATGCCATTCTTTCCCTTCACTCATTCGAATGTCAATGACCCGAGCTTGGACCCGAAAACATAAAGAAAAAAAAATATCCCCTGCTTTGCTTTGTCCCTTGCTAGCAGCACAACTGTTGTGAATTGAAAAATTAGTTAAAAAGCCCAAATGATTTCTCATGAATTTTTTTATTTTTTCTCTCAAATTGTGTCAAATTATCTTTAAAACTATGTCTTATTCACCCCTGAATCATTCTGAATGAGAGAGTTATGATTTTTCAAATCTAAACTGTCTAGACCCCTAAAATCAACAACATATATTCTAATCAGGACGTTTAGACCCACAAATGATTTTTCCAAATCCTTCAAACAATTTTCCTAAATAGTTCATGAAATTCCCTTTTCAAAAAGGTATCATTTGTAATTTTTTTGATACCAAACGAGTCTGGGGTGATTTTTCAAATTTTGGCACATCACATCCCTCATATGCTTTGCCAACAGCATAATTAATCCAAACTTGAAAATTTATTCCCTAGAAAGTAAATTTTTAGGATACTGGGAATATTTTTAGATTGACCCTCGTCGAGTTACATTTGTAATAGTATCTTGTTCACCCTCTAAAACCTTCAAACCAATTTAGAATAAATTCAAAAAGTGGGATAGTGCGATGTTGTCCCCCTGGTTTTGGTTATGGTCAAAATTGAGTTCTTTTCCTGAGCTTTATCTCGAGACATTCAAATGTCACCATATCCCCCGGTCAGCCTTGAGAACATGGTTTGACCTCCCATAGGCTCGCATCAAGGCACAAATTTTTATTTTACATCTTTACCATCCTCATTCATAATTATTTTTTTATCAAAAAGCGTTAAAATGCTCACACATTTTCTAAATCACAAAGTTTTGTCAACTTAAGTTCTCCAACTCGACTTCTTTAAAGAGTGTCAAACATGTCACTTTCAGGGATACTCTAACTCTGACCTTCCAAGAGGATACTTCAACCCCTCTTTTTCAAAATTGTTAAGATTTAAAAATCATCCTTTGTCAAAATTATTTGTCATCCTCGGGGATACTCCAACCCCATCTTTTCGAGGGGATACTCCAACGCTGTCTTTCAACTACAGTTAAATTTTTCTTCTTCCCAGATTTCCATGAACATGTCGAGAGTCAAGCTCATTTTTATTTTTTAAAAAACCTTATTCAATCAAGGAACCTAGATCCGTCTAAAAAATTATCGATTCGATTATTCCCATATAATCGATGCCAATTGTGAGATAAATTCCAATAGTCTATCCCTTCTTTTTATCATTACATTGAATGGTTCATGCTATGTTACTTCATTTATTGCTTTACTAACGTGATGTCTTTATGATGATTATTTGCATTCATATTTTCAAATCAATTCAAGTAAAATTAAAGGTGATGTTCCGCATGGATATCTCTCTAGTGCCTAAAATTAAATATTCCATTTTCAAAGTAAAATCCAGAGGTCATTTTTTTAAAAAATTTCTATATTCCCTATCTATCCAGGGTGCCTATGAGATTAAATCATTTCATCAAAACATGGCTTTGTATTTCTACAAAATTCATGCATTAAAGAGGGTTATATCAAAACATTAATGAGTTAAGATTGAAAGAATCGAAACTGAGATAAGACATAACTAGTAAGGTACCGATTTTAGGTGTCACGAAGAGGTTCGTGCCTCATCATGCATAACCAACTCCCGAACTCAAATGGCGAATCTTTTTTACCATACAAACCACGGGATCAATGTTTCGAGTTTCTCAACTAAAGACATAGGTTTCAATCGGCATCCGATCATGCCTAGCCCAAAATGATCAATGGCGACTCCAAGCATTGGCCACTTTGTGATGGTCATCCAAGATGAATAAGATGAGTGATTCGTCTTATGGTCCCCCTTATTGTATCACGAGTCGAGAATCCATACTTTCTCATTCTCATCACGTTGCAAAGGAAAAGTCTCGGTTAAGAGGACATTGCCTAGTTAGAAAAAAATTTTAAATCGTATACACCCATAGATCCATGAGGATCCACCCTAAGGTACATTGTGACACTAAGGAATGAATTAAGATCTTAACATATCTCAGTTTTGAGAAGTCTTTTAGGAATTCCATGACCCAAGAACATATATTGAGCCCAGTTGTCATAAATTGAAGCTGTCCAAACGTCTAGGCTCTGACGGCTATCCTTATAAGTGATCCTAAAACTTTAATTAAGGAAGAGACTTTGTTGCTGAGAGCCATGCTAGCAACTTAGGTTTCTATAAACCTTTTTTTGCACTTAGAATAATATGATTTTAGAAGAAAATGATTTTCCCCCAATAAAAAACCAAAATTGCATAATCCTTCCTTAGAGTTTAAAGGAGAAAATGCAAACTATGTTTTCAAAGCTTTCTTGGCCTATTTTTCAAGTGCAAAAAGAAGTATATGGGATGGCAATCATTAAGCAATATATCTAGGGTTTTAAATTTTAATTTCTAAAAAATTATAATTTTACCCCTAGCCTATGTGAACTTATTCAAATTGAACCTAAGTAATTATTATTTGTATTAGACATATTAGCCTAGTCTCAGTTTAATTTCTACTAATCACCCTTATGTGTATGACCCATTTAGCCCCTATTATATTGGCAATAAATATAAAATGGCCTAATAAAGAATATTTTATATTTATAAACCAATATTGGCATCTAGCAATGTATCATCGCCACCCAACATGTAGGAAATGTCAATAAGTTTTTATCCAAACCTTTCAATGTTTAATATTTCAGTGCAATAAATATTTTTTCATCACATATCCCAAAATTAGCAAGATCGTGGTTCAGTTTCTACCCTCAACGCATTCCATATTAATATGCAACCCTTATGTGTTAATAATCAGTATTGCCTTGACCGAGGACTTTAAGTTAATAGGGGCCAGCTACATGTGAGATATGTCCCCTCATATCACTTGGAGTGATGAATCCTCTCTAGACCACTCATTTACCAACTATATAATTCATGACATACCTAAAACCACCCTACCATAAACATCCATTTATTGTGGACCCGTTCATGATGGAATCAAAGCATGATACTCCTTATATCAGATGACCTGGTGTCACAAGTCTAAAAATCACATACACTACTAACACATGAAAGTATTTCTATAGATATTTGAGTGAATTACCAAACATAACATAGCTCTCATATGGGTCATGTTTAATGAACTTGTTACCATAACAAACATCGCTATAATGTCTCCAAGTATCTCTATGCTTAAACTTATTAGATCGGTTGCATACATCATATGTATGGACGCTTACATATGTCAATCTTTGTCATTACCAATACTCTGTCTTGACAATACAATGACGAAAAACATAGCTTTGATGCATAGGAATCTCATAATTGTGACTCTTTAAAATTCCCTTGCAAGGCCAATTTGTTTCATAGGCTTTATCCACATAAGATATTTATAACAATTATACAAGGAAGATCTTATGGTATTTCTTGACAATACAATGACGAAAAACGTATTTAAAAACATAGCTTTGATGCATAGGAATCTCATAATTGTAACTCTTTAAAATTCCCTTGCAAGGCCAATTTGTTTCATAGGCTTTATCCATATAAGATATTTATAACATTATACAATGAAAATTTTATGGATAAAGAAATACCTTTATCACTTAAAATATAATATTTGATTACATGAAATTACTAAATGTTAATGTCTTATAAACCACGACAATTGACTTACAAAGCTTACACTAAAACCAATACCATCCAATTTTTCAATGGTGCGCCTAATACCTAAATACGTTTACCACTTTAAATAGAAAAATTAATTCAACCCCAATATTTCATTAAACTAAATGATAGATATTGTTTTTAATTCATCCTTAAAAAATGTATTAAAGACAGTTTTTTTTTTTATTTCTTTACCCGATATCAAATCAAATTAAATCCAAGTTTGTTGTTATTGGATTTACCTCACAAATGCACATTTCATAATAATTAATATAGTAATAATTAATATAATGATAAATAAAATATTATTTCCACAAGTAGTTATCAACTTTGTTAATTATAAAATTAAAATAATTTAAATAATTTTTATTATCTAAAAAATAATTCAAATTGAGTCAAATCAAACAATAAAAACTTATAAACAAGCTCGGCAGACACACGACAGAGCGACGCTAAAAATAATAGACCTGTGATGTCAGAATGTGCTATTGAATCGTCAGTTTTTCACGAGACAAAAATAAATAAAGTACCTGCGTATCCATTAAAAAATTAACGGCCAAAAAAATTGTCATAATGAATAATAGGAACTCTAAACGACGGACTTTTCCGCATTCTACCCTCGTTAATTCTTAGCTGTCAAGAAATCCTACATAATCCTTACTAGCCCAATCAGATTTGCTTGGACACGTATATCATTGATTGGCTTGTGCTAATTAGGTGTAAACAATATGCATGCGTGCTTGCATTGCACCCCAACTAACAACCACAACATGTCTCAGAATTTTGATTTCGTCACTTTCTTATAATAAAGGAATGCCCCATAAATAATGGCGAAACCCAACTACCATCTGATGCTTGGTATTATTCTTAAAGACGCCAAGAAGAAAAGCTCCTTTGTGCCCTCCAAATTTCCGCAAACAAAATAAAAATTCACATTATCAATAGATATCGGCAGAATGGGGACATTGTTTTTGGAGCAAAGCAGAGGTTATTAATGTATCATTACGTTTAAATCTTTCCAGGATCTAACTGTTAAAAGTTCATTGCTTTTATGTACACAAAATTATGCTACGTATTAGCGCCCCTCGTTGGACGACAGACATGGTTCCTTTTGCGTGCATGTTCCTCATTATGGTGTTGTGTTCGACATGCATATCCATACCAGCAATCCTCCCTCTGTGATGCATCAGAGGGTAGAAGCTAAAATAATGTCAAATGAGCAGGGAAAGTAAAACGAAATCAATGCCAGTTAGATATTTTACAAGGAATAAACTAACCAACCAAAAATCATGTCTAATTTACATCTTCATCATATTATATGCATAACAAAGTGGGAAAAACTTACATGTTTGGGCATTGAAATCCGGAACCAATACAAAAGAAACGAGACCAATTTTTCATAGCAAGTGCTGCATTCAGAACAGACAACTATAAATTAAGCATGTCACGATTTTAACAGCAACAATTAAGGAAAACCAAGCAGGGATGTAGATTTATATATGTGACAAGAACACAGAAATGTTGAGATTTTGCAGGAAACATAAGGGTTCATTTGATACACTTGATCATGGAGAGAATGGGATACAATCATCCTTATATACCATCATAGCATTCGCTTATGAGGATAGGATGACCAATAAAATGACTCTAACCTCCTAATATAAAATGATTCAATCTGTTAAGAAGAAGGGAAAGTAATCTAAACTTATGGGATAGGCTTGTAGGTAGCATTAACCTTATTTGCTAGATATAACAATTCCTTTGACCCATAAATAAAATGATTCAATCTGTTAAGAAAAAGGGAAAGTAATCTATAACTTATGGGATAGGATTGTAGGTAGCATTAACCTTATTTGCTAGAATATAACAATTCCTTTGACCCATAAGAGACAAAAAAAGACATCTAAAGCATATCCTCATTAGTTGTGAAACAAGATATATTAGCATATTTTTAATCTTGCACCACATCCAACACATGGCAAATGATATCATCTAAAATCCCCTCTACTTATCATATTATCTTCATTGTCCTCCAAACAAAATGCACTCAAAGATTCTTGGGTAATGTACAGGTGAATAGCATGCTTCAAACAGTTCCTATGTCACTATTAGTCAAGAATATAGTGGAACAAACGCCACCCACTTTTAACCTAAGGGCAATGGACTGGCCATTTGACCTATTATGGCACATTATTCCCTTGTAAAGGATACAAAAAATTTTTTAATATGGTGCATTGGCTAGAAGAAAAGATCATAAAGGAAAAAAGAATAGCGATTAGGAACCACTGATAATTAAACATTGGAAGCAGGAAAATATCAGACCAATAGAAACCCTACAACAATTGGTTTAGGCTTCTTATCAAACAACCAAAAAACAAAAGAGAGAGAGAGACAGAGCACTGTGAGGTAAAAGCTTCAAACAAAACAAAAATCACCTGCAAACATGTGTTGCTGCAGTTATCCTCTCAGCGTGATTGAGTGGCATCCTTGTTCGGTCTACAAACAAGTAAAACTACCTTCAGAATCTATACTCCCACGACAAAATTAAAATGTGAATTACCTTGGAAAATCTATCATGTAGCAAGTGATATTAAAAGAAAAATATTTTCACATGAAATTATAGAAATGAAAAAGGAAATCAAGGTCAATTGCTTTCGAGCAATGCATGATTGTCGGTACTGTATTGGCAGTGTTTTTACAAGCTGGTACATCAGAATCAAATGAAAAACTGTATATTATGAACTTAATTTTGTTTCAATATTTTACCACTACTACCAGTTTAGACATATCAGTCCGTTTCAGTAACTTTGAGGGAAAATGGTGCTTCATACTGTATGCACTCAACAAAGGCAGACCTTTTATCCTTAGCAGCTTGTGTCAGATATACCTAATTTAGATAACAAGCATTCCACAGAACCCAGAGTAATCACAGAAAAGACCAACCCTTCATTCTTCTTCTAGGTCTCTCCATCTTGTAAAAGATATTTCTTTCCCTATTCATAGGCAATACACGATAGATACTTCAAACTTCAGTAGCGGCTATATAGCTATCAGCAAATTTCAAAGGTGAGAGGTCTTTTCAATATAATGTAGAGTATCTAAGTTCGTTTTGACGTCTCTTGTGAAATTAGAAAAGAAAGTAGAGAACCAAAGAGGGCCAGAGAGACAGGTGGTGTAAAGGTAGCTTTAGGGAAAATACTACAGCATTATATTTTGGTGTAATTTTTGGTATGCGCGCAACATGACACGTATTCATATCTACTAGGCAGCCAAGTGGATGTAGCAAGAAATCTAAAAGCATTCTGTTAATTAACTCACCCATTATGGAAAAATTTTCTTTTCACTTTCATTTTTATTTTGAAAGGATAGGTTGTTATTATTCAAATTTTCATATGGTTATCCATGAATAAGTGCTGTATATAAATATGCTGTTGAATCATATACTTTAAATTAATAATGAATCTGCAGCGATAAATCGAAATGAATAAATCATACCATTTTAATAGATACCAAAAAGTTACAACAGACAACTTCGGTGCTATTTGCAGTACAGGCAAGTGTTCTCTATTAAAACATCCACAATGATAAAATGAACAAAAACACATTTCATGCAGAAATGCAAGAAGCTTAGATGCAGCATTAAAAGAGAGAGAGAGAGAGAGAGAGAGAGAGAGAGAGAGAGAGAGAACAAATAAACTCTAAATTATGACACGGAACCACTAAAGGCACCAAAATGAAAGTCCTGCTATTGTTCCCATAATGTTAGAGCTGTTGCACAAGGAATCTTTAGACAACATGAAACCTGACTTAAAGGAATCCAAGCAGAGTTCAAGAAAGCCATTATTTAGTATGTCACTATGCCACAGTTATAAAACAATATCCATCATATCAGTAACCAAAGCTAAAAAAAAAAAATTATTTTGGTACAGGTAACTGGTAGGGTCATCCCTTATTCCTAACAAAATTTGTGGACTAAATAAAAACCACATAAGAGATATTAACTTACTAAAAGGTAAAAATTAAGATGATTTACCAATACATTCTATGTTCCTAGGACTTTGCTGTCAGAATCAAACATGGGCAAACACAGCTGCATTCAATTTTTCCTAAGTCACAACCAACATTCCTATGCCAACTTTGAAATGTCAAATTTGATAAATATGAGGTTTAGAGGCAAAGAAGCATTGAAACATCAAGCAAGACAATTAAGTACTCAATTCTGGAATAGAAAAAAAAATGTGTTAGAACATCAACATACCTATTTGCCTATTGTTTAGCTTTCTAATCCATTCTGCAACAACTTCCTGCAAGGTTCTTCCTGTCTGTCTAATACACCTCTCTGTGATCTATGGAGGAAAAAAAGTACACCAAATCAAAACTTTACTAGTAATGCAGTATAATAGACTAACAATATGGTAAAGAGACTACCATACATCTTGTTCATGTCTATTCATTTCATGTGCCGAGAAAGGAATCCTAGTTATAGTGTGCTCAGAAATCTGCACAGCATATTTATCAGTAAATTGTAAATTGCAAAATTTGGTATGTCAAAAACCAAAAATAAAATGTTAACAAAATGAAATTGTTCCGTAGTCACAAACAGAGATAAAAGAGAAACTTTTCAAGCAATAAAAATTCAGCAATTATAATAAGCATATAAGTAACTAAAAACAAAAACTAATACTCAAACAGAAGTGTGCTCAAGAATAACATTTATTTGTATGGAAAGAAAACATAATAACCAAGAGAGAGAGAGATTACAGGAAACGAGGAGCTGGATCAATTTCATATAACTACTTTTTTAAATGCGGAAGGGGTACTGTTACAATAAATTGCTCATTCGGATTGGAAAAAGATGCTCGTACTGGAATACACGAAACATCTTTTTATTTTAAAAAAAATGCCAAATTAGAAGTAAGACAGAACAGCAGGGTAGGTGTGCTTGCAACAAAAGCCATGTTTAATGACATGGGCAACATCAGTCATCAGTAAATAAACACCACATGCTAAAAGAAAAATAGTAAAACAGGGACACGTTGGAAAACTTTTCCACAATCAATAGACATGGAGGTAGATCAATGTGGTTTTAACCAGCAGCATATACCCGTCTAAAAGTCTCATGATTGCAGACAGGATAAAAGTCACTTCTGGTAATCCTTTGAGCATGCCAATATGCACCGCAAAATGTTCTATCACATCCCAAACCTGCAAGAGAGAAAATTGAAAATATTAAAAATTGTAAAAGGTTTGAGCTGAAACTTCATTCCCATGAGGCTCTGACCAGGAATTCCATATGTCAATGTATGCATACTCCACCACTCAATCAGATAGTTCGTCAGTATAATAGGTTTGGGGCAGTGTGTTTAATTTAGAAATTTCTAATAAGCTTTCTTGAGAAACTCAGGTAAATTTGACCGAGTCACAATGGGTAGATAGTTGATTTTATTGGATTTGGAATTTAACAAAGAAATAGTTGGAGTGAGACCAAGAGAAAAAACATACCTTCGTGATAAAAGAAACATAGTACAGGAAAAATAAATAAAAGGAAAAGAAAAAATAATTCTTTTTGTTAATAAATTATAATGCATTTGCCATGTCATCTACTCTACTAGCTCAAAGGTAATAGTGTTATCAATTTCCCTTTCTTGCAATCTTTTTTGAGCTTGGATACAATTTTCACAAATCAGAACTCAAGGACAATTTCAACATTTGATAGCAGTATAGGGACTAAATTGAATTTTAATAAAATAATTAAGCAGTAAGTTAAACAAGGAACTATATGCAAGTACCATGCTCAGTACCTACTAAAGAGGACAGGATGGGGGATAATGCAAGCAACCATCCCCGATGTAGAACAAGTGGGGAAACAGATATAGATAGAACATAAATTAGATGGTAAACTGAGACAAAATAAACTTGAGAGAAACAGAGGAAATTGGCAGGGAATAGAAGAATCAAGGGAAAACCAGAAATAATTATTAGAGGAAGACAAATTCAACACTTAAAGAGTTGCAAATATTCAAAATCCTAACCTACTAGAAACTGAAATAACATAGGTATTTATACAGCCCCAATCCCAAAAAAATGGTAAATATCAACCCCAAACCCTGATGCTTTTATAATAAGCAAAACTAATGCTTTGTTTGATAACCAAGAAAATAACTTCTGAAAGTTCATTTCTTCATTTTTCAATGGTTGGATGGCTGAAAATATTCTAGTCAACAAAAAAGGGGAAAAAAATGGAAACTGTCTTGCTTTCTTTGGGCATAAGACAATTTTCAAAACATGTCAAAGCATTCACCCGTCACTTTCGCCATAAAAACCTACAAGCTAAGACCCAAACTCAGCAACAGGGCAACCACTGCCTCCCTTCCCCATTGCCAGTGAAATCTCTCTTCTGATTTCAGTTTTTATCTATACACACACACAATCACATAAACTACCAAATATAAAATTTGGACTCGAGTTCACTGAGGCTGCTATTTGTTTTTCCTTCTTTTATATATAAGTGAATTTGGAGTAAAAATTTCTTGACTGTGGCTTGTGATTCTAAATGAGAATGATAAAATTCTGTTTCGCGATTTCGTTGAACGAAAAATAAAAAGGTCGAAGTACATGAGAGGTCCTTGTACTATAGCATCTAGAGCAAATTAGTCCTTTTATTAAAAACTTGTGTAATTTAGTCCTTATACTTTCAGAATTGAAGAAAAAGGTCAAATCAGTAATTAGAATTAAATGAAACATGAAGAAAACTGACATGATATTTAACTTCTATTAAAGTAATGTGTACGGTTAATATTGACCTGGCACTAATAAAATATATTAATTTTAGCGAACATGAACAGAGTAAAATATATTATTCTTTGATTTGGGGATGGGTTTCACGTCATCTTAAAATAATATATTTTATTGGTGCCACATCAGCATTTTAACAGATTTTGGCCCCACGTCAGCTTTTTTCATGGTTCAAGTTACCCCAATTACTTATTTGATCTTTTCACTTCATTTTTAAAAGTCTACGGACTAAATTACTCATTTTTTTAGTATAGGACCTATTTACACTAGATGATATAGTACAAGGGCCTCCCAAGTACTTCAATCAAAATAAAAATAACAATATATTTTGAGGAAGATTTTTCTGTTAATATTTTTTGAAAGAAATTGAGAAATTTTGCTGTATTTTAAAGTATGTATAATAGGTAAATCTTGAAAAAATATTTTTAGCGCAAGTACCATAAATTTTTTTTTTTGCAGTGATGACCAAACATTAAAAAAAAGAATCTTTTTCTCAGGAAGTTACTTTTAACAGAAAATATCTATCAGGAATTAAACTACTTGTTACCAAACAGGTCATACAAAACAACGCCTAAATCTTATAAAGATGACAATTGAAGCCATAAAACATACAAGAATTATCATTCTCCCATCACTCTCCCACACCAATACTTACAGTGTTGTGGTACATTCATATCAGCTCTAGAAGGCATCATTCCACCACAAGCTTGACACTGTAAATGGATGGTACGCTGGTTGCATTGAAATCCACCAATTTCAGAGCCTGACATTTGTAATTGAACTAGTTATATTAAACAAGGAAATGTCATTAACTAGAAACGTGAAGCGCAAATTAGGTAGAAAATACTTATGAAGGCCTAAGTATGTCAGAAAATATGAAACACCAATTAAAGGAGGAAAGAAAAGGGAGCTGTTGACGTTATCATTTGCTTTAAGTATTCATATCTAATGACGCAACAGAACAATGGAACCATTAAAGAGAGAAAGGGAAAAAAAAATGTATATAGAAACAAAAAATAAATAAATAAGTCACAAATTGAAAAACTTATCTCACCACATTGAGGGCATTGAGGTCCTCCATCATCACTTTCCTGACTATCGTATTCTTCATCAACAAGTACCTCATCCTGAGCAGCCCGAGCCCTTTTCCTTTGAATACCTCTTCCAGACCTAATGACCTAGCATATATCACAGGTACAAAGAATAAGAGACAATAGGAGAATAAAAAAGGGGGAAACATCACAAACGGGTTACAGCAAAAATAATTATGCAGGTTTTACAAACAGGTTACAGCCAAATAATTATGCAGGCTTGCCAAAGAACCCAAGATATAGTGCAAATAAAAAGAACAATATATACGAAGCTTGTTTCTTAGGCTGAATGCTATAAGAAGCAATTGTTTCTAAAAAGCGGACCTCAACACTGAAAAAATAAAATCAGAGAATTATTAATATATTTAGCAACACTGATACACTGAATGCTTTTAGCACTTTGAATTATTATCTGAGAATAGTCTTTAAGGCATTGCTAACTGCTTTCCCAACTAAAATGAGGAACAGGTTGGGTGGTGTGGGTACAAACTAATCACTAGCTTACCACAATGACCATCATCTAACCTGAATAGGTTCCCATCTCAGTTCTAATTTCAGCTGAACGAACTCCTAGAATCAAAAGGTCAATTATATAAGGCTTGTATAATTCATCTAAACTTGGAAAAGTTTCACTTTTGTTAGCACACAACATCACAAAACAAAAGCTACCTTACAAGGAATTGGAATATTAGCAATACGTTAAGACATACAACCAATATTATATGCATGTGAATTACAGAATGTCATATTTGACTAATCCTAGAGCCTTACTACTTGAGGACATCTATCATGGTAAAGAGCTCTCATTGACATCATCATCATCAAAATAAACAGCAAACATACAAATTACAAATGACAGACAATGAAATGGAGTGCAACCACCCACAAGATTCGATCTAATCGTCGCATAAGAGTCTATAAGTGCAAGTTCTTCATTTGAACGTCTTAGAGAAGTATCTGCTTGCAAGATATCCTGTACAGAGCAACCAAGCAGTTGATTAGGAAAAAATAAGACAATAACAATAATATCACAACTGACTCCAGGAGAATAACCCACAAGTTTTAAACCATTAAAGTACTAGTTAACCAAGAAAATGCATCATGTCTAAACAGGACAGCAATGAACTATAAAATAGGTCCAAACAACATATATCCATGGGTAGCTCTCAAAAGCACTAAGCTGGTAACAGAAAAGGGAATAGTCGATAAAAATTATCCTGCTATATTTAGAGATGGCAAATGTGCAGGTTTCAGTGAGTTCTGACAAGGTTATCTTCCAGTTCAGATAGTTTTAGATTTAGGTCAGCTCAAGTTCGAATCTTTCCAAATTTCAGTTCATTTCAGGTACAGCTCTTAGCTCAAGTCATCCTTGTTCGGGCAAGTTTTGGGTCATTTTGGACTTCATATAGCCACTTTTACAAAATAAGATCAATGGTTTCTCTTGATTCAAAATAAAGGTCAAGCAATATCTTGGATTACTTAATAATAATTTCACATAAAAAAATGGAAAATTTAGAAAGGTTGATAAATAATCCTGTAAACAAAAAAATAAAAAGTAATACTCCTTCCATATAATTGCATCCCGCAAAAGATGAATATCCATATTTTAGATGAAAGAGCTTTACGTACATGGCATTGAAATTTGTCAATCACTTTTCAATTTGAACATGGAAATCTAATCTTCCTATGGCAATTTATTTTTTTGTTTCGATACATAAACAGAAAAATTCTAAATTTACAACTAACCCTTTTTTTAGGCGTTTACAATGTTGTCATTTCGATTTTAAAAACCCCATTGTATTTAAAAAAAGAAAATCGTGATATTCAAACTAATTGAAAATTAAGCTTTTGTTGACAATACAAGAATGGCCATTTGTAACAAATTATTTTCTGTAGAAAACACTTTAGAAAAGAAAGAAATTTCTATTGTTTGGTAAACACACTTACAATCAACAATCAACAATAGCTTTTAATTTGGAGTCCAAAATGGCTTTTTCATGCCATTAAAGAATAGCTCATTCCAAAATAAATAGCTAGTCTAAGTCGTTCCACCTTGAATAAACCTATCTCGTTGGGAAAATTGCACCGATGTTCCATAACTAGGTCTGTAAATGCCCCACAATACTCGATGCTCGAGCTCAACTCCAAATTTATGACTCAAAACTTGGCTTGAACTCGATCGAACTCTATTTTTTCTGGCTCATGCCCAACTCAAGAAAGAAAATGAGTTACTCAAGCTCAGTTTGGGTTAGAACTAGTTGAAATTGGAAGGAATATGAATTTTCAAGGAGGTTTTTCATATGTTAATACTTATTGCCATCACTAAACCTTTACAACCAAATCTAGAGAGTAAGAAATTTTTAGGGTGAGCTACGCTAGTAGTCACTCAACTATTGACGCATTTTCATTTTGGTCACCGAACTTTCAAAATTTTCAAAAAGGCCACTCACGTTATGAAATTATTTTATTTTGGTCACCCAATTGTTAAAGACTAATGAAAAAATAACATGGTGATGCCACATCATCGTCAGAAGCCATGTGGCATCACCACATCATCTGACATGCCATGTGGCATTATGAATTTTGAAGGAAAAATTTTTTTTTAAAAGAATTTAAAAAAATAAATTACATTTTTGATCATTTATCGTTTTGGAAATTTCTATTTTGGTCACTCAATTTTGAAAATTTCACAAGTTGGTTACTCATAATAAATTTATTTTACTTTTGATCACTTTTATTAAATGAATTTGTTTTAATTATTTTTAATTAAAAATTAAAAAATTAAAACTTACATTAAATTTTTTTATTTTCGTACTTTTACTTTTATATTAATAACAAGGATTCAAATAGCGGTAAAATAATGAAATAGAGGCCACTATTTTACAGTAGCACTGCTTGTTGCCACCGATATTGAAGAAAAATTTGTTGTAAATTTAAAACACAACAATAGTGGCGAATAACGATCACAAAACTCAGTGTAACGGTAAATAACAGCAATAACGGTCCATTACCACTACTATTCCCTTTTCAAAGTAGTTTTATTATTAAAAAAAAGAAAAAAGAAAACCCATTTTTTAACCTAAAAATTACAGCATCATTCAAACACATAAAACCACAAAAAGGAAAAGAGAGATTTTTCAATGGGTTTTGAGGCTCACAAATCAATGAGGAGGAAGGCTAAAGGAAAGGAAGAAAAGTTTTAGAAGAGAAATTGATTGAAATGGCAAAGAGGGAGCTTTTTAGGATAAGTTATGGGCTAACTTGTTAGATCTAAGAAAAAACAAGCATTTTTTTAGAAATCTAATATAGTAAAAGTGCTCCAGAGGCAAAAAAGAAGAATTAGGCTAAAAAGCATGCCGATAAGCAGTAGCCGGCAGCTATTGACAACAAAGGATGGCAGAAGACATAGTCAGCCAGTGACGGAAACTGGGAGTTTGATTAATGATTAAGAAGACAGTTTAGACTTAGAGAGAGATCGATGGAATAAACAACGAAGAAGCATTTAAAAGTTTTTACTTTTATTATATTACATCCAAAGAAGTGTAGCTTAATAGAATAGGAAAATGGAACAAAGAATAGGGTAAACTACACCAGTAGTCACCCAACTTTTATTATATTACATCGAAAGTAAAATAAATTTATTGTGAGTGACCAACTTGTGAAATTTTCAAAATTGAGTGACCAAAACAGAAATCCCAAAAAGATATATGACCAAAAGTATAATTTTTTTTTTTAAATTTTAAAAAATTCTAAAAATTCATAAAGCCACGTGGATAATGCCACATGGCATGTCGATGATGTGGCAATGCCATGTGGCTTCTAACAATGATGTGGCATCGCCACGTCATTTTGCCGTTAGTCTTTAACAATTGGTGACCAAAATAAAAGAATTTCATAACGTTAGTGGCCTTTTTGAAAACTTTGAAAGTTCAGTAACCAAAACGAAGGCCCGCCAATAGTTGAATGATTATTGGTGTAGTTTACCCAAATATTTATTTGTGTTTTATTAAGCTGCCAAGGGAAGGAATGTTTGCGATTTAACTTTCACAAAATATGCCCATGTAAGTTGATGACAAGAAGCTACCCCTAACTTGAAAAAAAAATCACTTTTTTCGAATGCAAGTAAGAGCACCAGCAAGGCCCCCAAACTCAAAGACTGGTGACTATTTCAACCTTGTAGAGGAAGCACATGAAACATTTAGAGAAGATGAAAGCCCAAAATGGAGATTGGGTAGTGTGATATCATCTAGAAGCCAAAAAGGTTTTAGAAAGATGTAGAGATCTGATGAGATTTTGTACGTTGAGAGTGATGGGATGAAAAGATAAGATTTGTTAAGAGTTGAACTTAAGACATTGAAGGTGATAGGGAAATATGGTCGCAGCATGAGTAAAAGAAAAAAAATTAAGGTTGTTTCTTATTTAAAAATATGAAGTATAAATTTGTCAATTAATAATTATAAACAAAATATGCATATTAAAAATATTATAAATATATTAAAATGGAAAAACCCAATTAGAATCGTAAGCCACGTAAGTCGAATGCTAGGATACTTGAAATTGGCTCACTTTGAACTCAAACTTGACTCAAGAGTGACCAAACTAATATTTCAAGTTTTTTTCGAGCCAAGCTTGAGTAGCTCGCAAGCACATCAACTTATTTACAATCCTATCCATAGCCTTTTAACCACTAGCATATAAATTGATTCAATGCACAACCTTGTTAAAATAAAGATAGTTTAGAAATGTAAACCTTTCATCTATTTGGTTTGTCAAAACCACAAAATTTACATCTAAGCACGACACATGTTACACTTCTTTTCATAGGCATTATTTCTTTCCTTTATTCTTCGTGCTCTTTCCTTCCCATGCTCCCTACCCCACTAGCAAGAAAGAGACCTTTTTGACAGAATAAATCAAGATCCAACTGTATTTGCACCAATTGATTTGCACTACACCCACATATGGCCCAACAGGTGCCAAATAAGTCACATCATAATTAGCCCTTGCCTACACTAATCAATGCATTGGGACAAATTATGGCACTGATAGGCATAATTCAACAAGATTAGTGCCTAATTTACCCCTAGTTTTGCACCAATTATTGCACTACACTCGGATTCAAGCACATATTGTTAGCTCCCACACTATATAGAGCCATATTAATATTTCTCACAAGGGCAAATTCTAGTCCAGGGAGCCAAATCGAGGCTAGTCAAGCCAAACCTAGCCAGCCCTACCAAGTTAGATTCCCCCTGTCCCAACTCCCCCCCCCCCTGGCACCGCATATCTCCCAATCTAACCATACCAATGCAAAGAAAAAAAGACAAGTGAAAAAATTTAAAGAGAGAGAGTGTAATGGGTTCTTTTTGAATAAATAAGGAAATAGTATAAACTAGTAAAACGGAATGTAATAAAGAGATGGCCAAGAGGAAGATTAGCGCAATCACTAGAAGACAAATACGGTGGCAAGCAGTAATAATGAAGGTGATAAGTGGTTGAAGATGGTGAAGGTTACGATGGTTATAAGATTTCAGAAAAAAAGAGCTGTAGAGAATTCTTTAAAACTATAAGTATGCACAAAGATGACAAAAGAAAAAAAAAAAAAAGCTCCCTCAATGAGACTTTGGAATTTCTATTTATAACCTCTCCAAGAAAAGTTACAAAAGTAATGGGTTGAGGTAAACGTTACAAGTATAGTGGATTGAGATGGAAATTACAGAAGTGGTAGGTCGAGATGAAAGTTACAAAAGTAATGGATTGAAGCGTAAGTTACAAAAGTAGTGGGTTAAGGTGATTATGAAAGTTACTCCCTTATGAATGTTTTGATAACATATAGCGAACATTGGTTATAAGACAGCACGCTTAAGAATGTACTGCCTGTGCAACGATAAAGAAGGATAGCACTTGTATTACAGGGAAAGGTTAAGAAAAGCACTTCTTAAAAGTTTCCATATCTGAGCCTTCAAGCCAGACTCTCCAAGACATCCCAAACGTGGACAAAACCCAAAAATCCTGCCAACCTTCTAAGATTGACTCCACGATCTTTATTACGTAGAACTTGCTGTGCTAAATAACGCTACTACTAAAAAATGCTGTGCTAAAGTATCTCTACCAAAGTACCTGTTCCAAGATACCTGTGCAAAAGCACTTGTTCCAAAATACCTGTGCTAAGGTACCTGTGTCAAAATAACTATTTCAAAATACTTGTGCGAAAGCACCTATTTCAAAGTAGGTGTGCCAAAGTACCTGTTCTGAGGTACCTGTGCCAAAATACCTGTTACAAGATACCTGCGCAAAAGCACCTGTTCCAAAATACCTGTGCTAAAATACCTGCGCCCAAGTACCTATTCCAAGACACCTGTGCGAAAGTACCTACTCCAAAATACCTGTTCTAAAGCACCTATGCCAAGGTACTTGTACTAGAGTACTTATCTGTCCCTAAAGTACCTGTTCCAAAGTATCTATGCTAAGATATCTTTATCATATGTTATTGACCGAAAATAGACATCTACAGAGAGAGAATAAAAAGAGAATTTACGTAATTTCTATCTTTAATTTTTCATTAAAAAAAATTATTTTTCACTGTTTTTGTCCTAGACAGCACAAACGTATTCGACTTGCTTGTCATTCATCAAACTTGAGGGTCAAATTGATAGAAAGACAAGAACAATTTAATGGCTAAGGATTCAATCTCTATAAATGTACTACTTAGGGACCAAAACACAACCAACTTAGAAGGTTAGGACAACTCATGATACTTATTCCCATTTCACCCACCCAAGCGTGTTCTTCAAGGGAAACCAAGATATTTTTTGCTTGATGTTGCAGTTGTTCCAGTTTAAAAGAAAACTAAACCATTGACATTTAATCAAGTGACTTATCAAAAGCAATCTACAATTTCTTGATTTAATTTTGTCCCATTTCAGTGTGACTAGTTGCCAACAATACGAAAATAATTTATCCAAAAAAGTAGCCAAACATATCAAGTTACACGTGATTTTCACGCTATTAACTCCTAGCATTACCTATAATATATTTTGCCAACGTAAATTTACTAACATGATAAATGTTGAAACACCACGTCATTGCTTCAATTATCAATTGTCAGCATGTTGTGATTTTCGTTATTGGGTTCTATCTAATAGAGGATGATTCGAACCATAAAACCCAAATAACTCAAAATTAGAGGTAATTAAATAAGTTACCTCCTCAATATTGCGCAGAAAATGGTTTCTTCCAGCAAACTGTACAACAGCTCTACACTGGGGGCAGAGCACGCCTGAATGTTTCTTCTGTGACCTCTTTAACCACTCTGAAAAGCATCCATTGCTTAAAGCAATAGAAGGAAGCTAAAATTAAAAACAATTAAGACAACATATATTACTAAATAAGCAAGAAGTAAATTACAAACCAGAAGTTATGAAGGCAAGGAGCAATAGTGATAACATCATGCCATATATTTAAGCAGATGCTGCACTTTGTATGCTCAACATCTATAGAGATCTGCGAAACACCGAACAAAAAAACCTTTATGTCATAAGCATACCTAAAAATGCAATAGTCCATATGAAAGAAAATATTACATGATTAATCTTAGTTCACCTTCAATTGCTTTTTGCAGGTTTCTATACCTGGCATCAGTTTAAATGTATAGCTCAAATATCCTGGAGCAACAAGAGGAAAAAAAATGACATAGTCCAACCAACACATGTTACATCATTTAAAATACAACTACTACTATTATCTAACATGATTTCAAGAATTTTTTTGACATGTTGCATCATTTAAAATACTACTACTATTATCTAACATGATTTCAAGAATTTCTTTGACCAGCAGATAACTTCATTAAATTACAAAACTAGTCATCAAAATCGACCTACCATAAGTTCATTGCATAAGCACCTATGTTAATGCAACCATTCCCTATACTACTAGGGAAACTTGCCTAGAGGAAGTAGCTTCTAACTTGCAGGCAGATATAAGTCATATGCTCATACTGCAAAGGTTGGAACAATATATCCACGAGTTTTGAAATTCATTATGCAAAAGGATGTAGGTGTCAACGATTAAAGACTTTGTTATGAAACAGATAGCTAAATATTCCAAACATCAACAATAAATTAAGTTTTGCAGTTCCAAAGATGAGTTGTTTCGGACTAAGAAGTGGTAAAAATCGATGCACGTTGGCTCATGGACAAATTGAATCATATGTTTGCAGCAAAAAATTGACTGTTGTTAGTTTTAGTTGAACCCAGGAAAGCAGCATATGTATAAAACAAGGATATTGCTTAAGAGGAGGAAAAAGAAAAAGAATAAGGTATTGAGAAAAATCAAAAAAGAAATAGTCTATCAAGGCCATAACATCCTTCAACCATAACTACAAAGCCTCTAATACAATTCCATCGATGGAGGGTATTCCACCAGTCATCTAAAAGCCAATTATCCAAATACGACCATCATTTTCCAGTTCCAAAAGGTCCCTGATGCAGCATATATAAAGAACGTAAAACTTCTGCATACACATTTTTTTAACACTTATCTTGTGGTAATGTTTTTGTCATCCGTATTTTGGTAAGCACCATTTGCCAAAGTGTACTAGGGTAATGGCAAATAAAGTTTAAACCGCTCAAAAGCAGCAATTCCATGGACTATGATAGAAATCCAAATTCAGTGAATAGAATATTTTGTATCAATTAAGAAGTAAAGAGTTTATATTAGTAATAATTTATATTTATTGAAAAGTGTGGCATGTAAATAAATGGTAAACTCAGAAAAGTCATAGCATATTATTCACAATGGCATACCCCTCTCTTATAACTTTTCCAACTTTTTAAAACCAACACTTCATATTTTGTGAGGAGGGAAAAGCGTTTAAGTCATGAGAACAATAGCTACCTCCCTCCCGTTCCACAGGATTTTTTTAAAACAATATGATGATATCATCAGGTCCTTATGTTTAATATACACAAAACCATAAATTCCTAATATTAAAAAAACATAAATCAGAAAACAATTTTAGCATCCAACCACTGACTTATTAGCAATTTAATCAACAAGAAACAGTTTGCATAAATTACTATCAACAGGAAAAAAAAAAGAGTTGATGACTGATCTATATTCAGAAGGTGGGATTTCAACAGTAATAAAAATTCAGTTACGAAAACATAACCATCAAATCAAACTAAAGCTGACCTTCTCTATCAGGACCCAAAACTATTTCAGTTCCACATTTGATTTCAACAACATCTTCTCTTTGGACAACAGCATCATCAACAAGCATATCATTTGAACTGCAGTAGCTCAATACATATGGAGAAAAGAGAAATAGGTAAAACAAATGTTTTTTTTTTTAAATACCTGCATTGCATGGTAATTGGAGGAATAGAACACAAAATTTGCAATGGTTAAAATCAATCACTATTATCATTAATAATAAGTAAATCACCACTCAACTAAATTTTTCATCTAGATTCCTTTCTATCTAGCATTTACTTTCCAAAAGAAATTCGATATTTTCTTCGTAAGAACAATCAAGTTTAAAAGTGGGATTTGATTGAGATTTGAGAATAAAAATAGTAACTTCATATGACATAATTCCAGTAGGACACATCACAATAGGTAATATGGATGCTAAATGAGAATATATAAAAGGGATCCACCAACTGATTAGAATACCAATTAAAAGACTTCTTATGTATTGTTTAGGATTAATTTAAGGAATAAAAAACAGAAATTTTACATTTACTGCAAATTCCTATACATTTAAAGTTCCAAATAGGGACATGGTTGCTTTAGTAAGACCATACTTCATGTTTTATTGAACATTGAAGGCTTCAAAATTAGAAGATTTGGTATCAGTGCCATAACTTTAAATATTGTGTCCTACAAATTACATTATATTTTACGTATATCTTCCCTAAATAAATGATTCCCATAACACTCTAACCAACCCAATAATTGATGTTGTAAATAAGACATTGTAAGTCAATTACAATGTAAAACAAAAGTGGCAACATGTTTTTGTGTTGAAGTACCCTCAATTCATAGCATATTCTTTTGAGAAGTTCCACATTTCCATAAAAAAGATTCAGCAAGTTATATATCCAATTAATATGGAAATACCCAAACCAAGCCTAAGAAATTGGTCTGTTTAGGATGCAAAAATACAAGTCTACATACAGTGTTGTTCAGCAGAAGTATCATCCTTAAGAAAGGACTTTTTTGCCAGAAACAGAGCTACAATTTTCTTAAATATGTATTTGGTCAACCTAAATTCATAACATTTCTTCAAAATAAAAGGCAAGAACTCCCTTCTCATTATTAGAACAATAATAAAGCAGCCAAAGACAGTGCAGGACTTCCAGAAAGACAGAAATTTGTTTCCTTCTTGCTGTACAAACCAAATTGCCACCGAAAACTAACCTGGGTTCTCGTGGTAATCTACAAAAATCTACAAGATCCAATTCGTATATAAATCAATCAAATATTCAAAGAATAAGTACCAGCATACCATGTTCCTTAGACTTGGACGTGAATGCTGGTCATGCATATGAGTCTTAAGAGAGATACATGCAATTTTTCTAAAGATTTTCCTTAATTGAAGGGTCATAACCCATACCTATACCCACTTTGAGGTATAGAATATTTCTGACAAGAGTACCACCTAGAGCAACTCAGATTAAATAGGCTTAGAAGCTCTACATTCTAGACTCCAAAACAACCAAACTTGTTGATGCATTATACAGTGATTACCAGAACTAGAAAACCCAAAGATGGAAGAAGAAAGCTATTTAGGGCTTAAGAAGTCCACAGAACAGGGTGCAGGCTGGGCAATTATTAACTCCAGTACTTGTCCGGACAGCACTTAATCAACCTTTAAAAATTGCAATAGAACAAGGACTCTTCAAATTTATACGATGGAAAACAAGTTGTATTTGGCATGAGAATAAAGAGGCTTTAGATGGTAACTTGCTTAAACTCACACTTGTTATTAGCATCATAATTTTGCAGTTTCAATCAAGCAGGTATTTAGCTAATTATCATCAAATGTTTTTGTATGACTTCCTCAATAATGATAATTAAGGATGATTACTCAGAATTAACCTTGTTAGAACCTCCCCCCATATAACGGAACACAATCTTTCATTTTGAGAAGGATATTTCTAGCTGCATTTCTCTAGAGCATGGCAAGATGCTATCCTACTTGAGTTGACTAAAGAATATTCTAATGCTACTTTGAAGTTTTATTTCTATCGATATCGTTTGTTAATACGTCTATATCTCTATAACTACGGTATTGCATCATGTAGAGTTTGAAGGGTCCAGAAATACGTAGTCTCCCCAAATAATTTCACTAAAGAATCTTGTAGAATTATGCCATTGATTCTATATATTACAAATAATATTATGAAGGAGCTTGGTTGTAGCCGTGCAAACACATTTTTCTTTCTAATTATAGTAAGGCCAACATATAGAGATTGGAACAGGTAACTTGATTGAGTTCCACGCATTATTCATGACATCTAATGCATACTTCTACTAAGCCTTGTTACGCTAGTGAACTTTTTAATTTTTTCATTATTCAAAATGATATTTGAAGGATTGCTAACCATAGAAGAGGGAAAAAAAAAAAAACCACAGAGAGCTTAGTGAATTTATTGAAAAATACCATTTATTTTGCATCCTTGCGGTTAACATATCTGGATTCCTCATTATTTTGCACCAGTCATGCTTCTCTTGAGAAAAGGATGTGATCGGTGAACTTACTATCATCTCATTTGAACAGATCTCAATATCTGAATGTTGTGCATGTAATGGTACTGCAAAAGTTAAAAGTTGACGAATATTCAAAGCCTTAATGTTAAATAAGTCACCAAAAATCCACAATCAAATCTTCATTCATGTTATTCGTATCAGAAGGCAAAAGTATTTTCACCTCAAAATCCAGCATTTGATACTATAACTCCTCGCATGAGGATCATCCTAATCATGCCAACATTTGTGGCAATAATAGTTGAATAATGTCCAGCGACAGGTACATTTTACTAAGTAGTCAAGTATTCCATTTCAAGGTAATGAAAATTTAAAATTTGTCCAGGAACATGATAATTGTTCAAACAGTCAAACCAAAGAAGAACCAAGGGCTTGCCTAAATTAAGAAAATGCTTAAGAAATATGAAACGGAAAAGTTTCTAACTGGACTAACGAAAGGAAAACCCAGAGATATTGGAGATACCATCTTTCTGATTCTACAGGAGAAGTAAACTCATTTAATTTTCCATTAACGAAAATGTAATAACTCGAAGATCGAAACAGCAAGCGGGCAATTCATAATTTTACTTGGGGTTATGCCAGAAGTGAAAGTTTTCAGATTTCAGTAAAGATGTGTCCTTGGTATACATGAAGGTGTGAGAACAAAAGAATCCGACAAAGAATTCCCAACACAATTTATAAGGGAAAAAAAAAGAAAAGGAAAAGATACAGGCAAGCATAAAATGCAATGTAAAAGACAAACATAATAACAAAACTTACAAAATACTATTTTTCTTGAAAAAAAAGTAAAGAGGGGGGGTACCAAGCTTAGCCCAAATTTGGGGGGAGGGTCTAGAAGCAGAGGATTCCCCAACTTCTGCCATGAATGGAAAGAACTTGTAAGATGGAGTATTAACTTCAGTCTGTGAGAGAAAAAAAGAAACTATATACTGTCTTCCCGGGGAGCGGGGAGGTGGAAGATGAAACAAAGGAAGAAACTTTATGTTGTGGTTCTGGGAAAAGCGTGCTGGGGAAGGTGAAAAGGATTAAACATCTGGACTCCACTCACAATATTTATATAAGGGTCAACCGAAAATAATAATATAAAAAGGAAAATGAAAATCTCAAACTTTTTAAACTTTGTTTAATTTAAGAAAATACGAAGATTTTTTTTGAAAAAAATAAAAATTTTTAATATTTTGATGAATAAATAAAAAAAATTTTTATTATTTGATTATCTTTTGAAAATTTATTTTTTTAAATAACAATATTAATATAAATATTAAATTATTAATTATTTAAATATTAAAAATTATTTATTTTTAAAATATTAATTTTTTAGCAATATTTTAATCATAGTATAAATTATTAAAATATTTTATTAATATTAAATATTTAAAATAATATTATTTATTATATAAATTAATTATATAAATATTTTAAAATATTATAATAATTATTAAAATACTATTTATATTAATATAATTATTAAAATATTATTTTACAATCTTCCAAGAGTATTATTGACATAAATATTAAAATTAAAAATTGTTTATCATCAAACTAATTAATTTTTAATATTAAATTGTAATATTTAATACTAATATTTAATGATAAAATATTATATTAATACTAAATATTTAAAATATTTTAATAATACTATAAATTATTAAAAATAATTAAATAGAATTTTTAAAATACAAAAATATTTATTAAAATGTTGTTTCCATTAATATTTTTATACTATTAAAATATTAATTCTTAACATTATAAAAATTTGTTATTACATATTTATAAAGTATAATTTATATAAATTGGTATTAAAATAGTTATATACAAAATATTAAAATACTATTTTAAATTTAAAATATTGATAATGTTACAATTTATTATTAAAATAATATTATTATTTTAATAAATAATATTTTTATTAAAAATAAATTATATTAATAATTATTATTAAAAATAATATTATATTTTTAAAATATAAATATGTATGTTTACTAGTATTCAAAATATAAATATTAAAATTTATATTATTAAAATAATTTTATAATAATGTTTTAATATTTTTAAATTAAATATTAAATATTAGATATTTCTATTAATAATAATATTTAGCTCTAGTTAAGTTTTAATATGAAAATCATGTTACTTATATAGGGAGCTCTTTTTTTTTTATTTCTTTTGCTTTTGAAAAAGAACAGACATTTTTCAAGAAAAAGTGTCTCATTTTCCGTTGATTTGTAAGTAATTTTTCGTTGAACAAATTATTTTTCACGAAACAAATACAAAAAAGATTTTTCACATTTTTCAAAAGTCATTTTCTATGAAACAAATAAACCTTTAATAAGTTAATAATAAAAACTAAGATACATTTAATGACAACTTTCTTCAAATCCACTATTTATGTTAATAGCTAAATAAAATTATAAAATTGATTGAAAACCTTAATAAAATATTCATAACCTCGCGAAATCCGTCCTTCTAATAAAAAAAAAAAAACCCTTTCATCCCTTTTTTCCTTACTCTTATTTTTTTCTTTGTTGTCCTTTATTCATCTCCTCCTTCCATTTTTGATAAAAAAGCTAAAGGGCAGGAAAATTAAGATATGTCTATGTATTTATCATTTTACAATTGCAATTTTAGCTGTAAAATTTAATGGTCTGTGGTCTACTTTGCTTGTCCGGTTGTGCGTTACTGGAATTTTAATAATATGAGTTCAACTTACATGTAAAGATATAAGAAGTTTATACATTGAGATTGGGTTTTTGAATTCACTTTATATGGAATTTTATTAATTTTTTGTCCCAAACATAGATTTGGAACAATTACAAATATCAACTTTATTCATCTTCTCATTTATGTTTTATATTATCTATATTGAGTTATGTAAGAAACCAGAAAATCTAATAATAACTAAACTTAAATTCCCTTAAAACATATTATTTTGTTTTTGTATTATGAGATTTCTTCAAATTGGTCTTAATCCCTTGTTACATTCTTTAATATTTTAATTGATTAAATTATAGAAAAAAATGTCAATTTTATGCTATATACATATAATTTAGTTGAATGTTATGTTATATGTGCATAATCATTTACTGATGTGTAACTATAACTATACATACATTTTGTAATCGTTTCCTTCTAAAGTTGTTACTTTAGGATAATTTTAGATGATTGATGAGTTAAAGCATCGACTATGGTACAATAAAAATTGTCACTATATAAAATAATACCTAGTTTGGTAGAATGTATATAAGTTAATGCTATATATACATATAATTACACTTATTTAATTAAAGCATTTGTTAAAAGGTTTACATATTCTTAGTTCTAATTGATATATTTAACACTCTATCCAATTTGTATGAATTACTAAATTTTTGGTTGATTGGTCATTTTAAGGGTAGTTAACATATAAGAGCTTTGGGTTTATGTTAGAAATTGTTGCCATATAATAAATTATGTTTGGTTTAGAATAATGTGCATATAAATTGTGATATATACATATAGATTTTTGCTATGTAAATATATAGTTTTATATATTTGTACTTAGATTATTACATATAAGTGGGATATAAACTATGCTTTTTTTATATTAGTTTTAATTAAGAAAGTGATTTTTCGACTTTGAACTTTGTATTGTGTGTAAAATCTTTTTAACTATTAGTGATTTTTAAATATTTTAGGAAGCAAAAGGTTTTTAACTATGGCCATCGTGCATCATGCAAAGGCAAGAATTTTTTACACTTTACTTTATGAGATAACTAAAATAATAATAGACATGATTTTACAGACAATATGAAGTTTAGACTCGAAAATAAACCTATGGAGTAAGCATGGTATTAAAATAAGCATAATGTACAAGCCAGTTATATGAATTCAAGATTGAATGTTCATTTATAATTGTATGTACATATAGGCTAGGTTTTTTTTTTTCTTTTTGTTATACTTTTTATTTAGTAAATTTGCCATTGTATAACAGTTATGAAAGATCATGAAGTAATTGATTGGTGTTTAGGATTGTATTTAGGGATCAATGTACATGTAATTGATTGGTTTAGGGCTGAATTAAGGGATGAACGCATTTATAAATTTTAATAGATGTACATATTGATATAGTGATTTGAACATATTATTAAAGTGAGGTATACATTTTGTTTTTTTTTTTTGTTTATAATTTGTTAGATTTGGGTTCCTTCATAGTTGAGATCGAAATTACTATTATTGTCAAACGAATGCAAGTGGCAACTAATTTTCTTCAACTAATTTTTAATAAAGTTTATTTGTTAGAAGAAATACCTATTTATCCTTTTGAAAAAAAAAAAAGATAAATACATAGTTAAGTTTAATGTAAACATAGTTATCCTATATCCACATATCCTTATACGTATATATAAATATAAAATTGTTTTTTTTCTTAAAGTATTTCTCAGTATAGTACTTATTTTAGAATACTTTTTAATGATTTATGTTTTTATTTGTTAAAATATAAAATGTACATATGTTGAATGCTATATGCACATTTAGTTATGTTATACGTACACATAGCTATGCTAAATGTACATATAAATGGGATTGTATTGTTGGTATATTTGTTATTGAATGTGCACATATATTTACTTAATATTATTGTAATATATACATATCGTGCTATTATTTATGTACATACAATTAAGTGCCATGTATATATTGTTAGTCATATGTACTGTTAAAGTAACTTGCATATTTTATTATAATATATTCAGAGAAAGTTATTATAATATATACATGATCTTATATTAATATGTATATATCGTTGGTCAGATGTACATATTTTATAGTCATGTGCAAGTAAAGATATTTTGATATGTATATATATTGGTATAATGACATATACATACTATGTACATACTGCTATAGTCATATAAACATGCTATTATAGTCATTTATACATGCGTTATTATGATTTGTACAATGTTATTCTATTTTGATTAGATTGTTATTGCGATATCTTCATAATTGTAGTATTTGTATATAATGTTATAGCTATGTATATTTTATTTTATTTGTATGCACATATTTGCTTTGATGATATGTACATAATATTATAATGAAATTTTCTTATAAAGAAAAAAGGTATATACATATATGTAGGCTATATACATATACGTAGGCTATATACATATACTAGGCTTATATTGTTACATATTGAATAAGAGATATATATATTTATATATACATTTTTTTCTAATATTAAATCTTATATTTTTTTATAAATTTACGAAAAAGGTCGAAATAGATGAAGTAGTAGAAGAAGTAATTTGGACAAAAAGATGAAATAAGCTAAGATATGTATTTTTCTTCTCTTATACCATATTATTTAAATAATTATTACTTCATCAAACATAATATTTTTATAAACGAAATTGCAGTACAATGTTGAGTTGCATATATAATGTAGCCCAAATAGATTGGTTAGGATTGTAAAAAAAAGTTGTTTCTAGTAATCATTTGAAGGAAAATAAAGTATTTGAGATTAATTTGGTAGGTTATTAAATTTGAGATTCACCAATTTGTGTCACTAATTATATAGATAACTAATTAAACAATTTGACCTATTAAATAATGCTTTAAAATGGTGTAATCATATAATAAAAAAAACCTACTAATGTTGGTCTAGTGTTCGATGTTCCCCGTACAAGAAAAAAGGTTAAGGTAGATCTAAAAAATGTAATTGATGAGTCAAGGCTTAGTGCAGAATTTTGAGGTTTCCTCGTTCTAGAAAAAAGAGCATTTTATTACTTAATGTAACTAATCCTAACAATTCTTGTTATCATGTCATGTCTCATTTTTTACATGACTCGATTATGTAATACATGAACATGACATGATTAATTAATCATGTCAAACTTTGGAACACAAACATGACAAGATTTGTATTCGTGTTACACACAACACAACACGATTAACACGTTTAAAATTGATCTTTTAAATTTAACATGATATGGTACGATTACAAAACAATTAAAATTGATTTTGTTAATGTTTACATGATATGACACAACATGACACAATTAAACTTAACCCATTCATGTTTAATACCATACGATACGACAAGATTACAACATGAATAACGTAATTAATACGAATAGCATGGAAACACAATTAAGGCATGAGTTACATGAAAACATGATTAGTACATAAAATTGCACAATATTATCAACCAATCTACTAATCAACTTTTTTTTCCTTCACTTTTCAAGCTATTTTGCTTTCTAGTCATAATATGCTCTTTACAAATCATAATACATACTGTTAAGAGCCATAAAAATAAAGAATATAGACATTATCCAATTCCAACACAAGTACACAAATACAATTCAAATGTAACAATAAACAAAATAAAAGTTCAAACTCCAAACATTCGTAAATCTTGACTAATAGAAGTCTAATAAAACTTGTCAAATGCATGCTTTCTACCAAGCCACCTATTTATAAAATAAAAATATATTTATAAAAAATTTAATGCTTAAAAAAAATTAAATGAATTCAATTTTTGTAATACTAACCTTTCACTCAAGAACCATCAGCTTTAACATCATCAAAGGCTAAAAGTTTAGATAAGTCATCTTTGTTAATATCCAACTGAATGATATCTGGTATAATCTCATTTAATTTCAGCTCTGTAGAATCTACATTTATGAAGTTTATATTCATAAACCACAATTATGCTAGTGGTGATGATGAACTAATTATATATGTTTAATGAAATGAAAAAAAAATCCATACCAATTACTCCAAATAACCAATCCTTACAATAAACAATTACTTCCACAATATTTTGGCTTGAGTAAGCTATGATATTAATTAATAATCTTATCATTAATGCTAAAGGGAAATTGAAATACTATTATTGAAATAGGAATGCTCATTGTATACCATTCCATGGTAGCAAGTTAAAGATAGTGAAATTGGTTTGCCTTCTAAAAATATAAGATATCTAAATCTTATTTCTTATCAACTTTTTGTTCATCAAAATATAACTTAAGTTGAGATATTTATGTAATAGTCCTATACTCAATGTCTTAAGGGTCAAATTCTTAATTAAAAAATAAAATTCAAATATTTAAAAATAAAAAAATAAAATTATAATAAAAATAACGTAAAAAATATTGAAATTAAAATCAATAATAATAATTAAAAAATAAACTACTTAAAAGATATTAGTATTACACTCATCCAGAGCAAAAATATTAAAAAATGAATCATGATTGGAAACCTCAATAACATATTTATCATTAAAAGAAAAACTATCTTTGACAATTTTGAATTCTATTGAGTCATTCTCATAAAGTTTCTTGTAACTTGTCTTAACAAATTAAAGCTTATAGCTAAAATTTAATATCATAGCTATAGCTAAAATCTAGCTAAATTTTAAACTAATGCTTTTCAAATTTGACAACCATTTGGGCAACCATGTTTTTCATGTACATATCAACTTCATTCAACTAGTCATTCAAGGTTAAGCGTGTGGTCGTAAGATACTTTGTTTTAGAAAACACACAAGTAACATTATAAAAAACACCCAGAAACTTGCAAAGTTTTAATATCATCCCACTCATCCAAAGATGGACAACTCCTATAATTTGAATCACTAATTGCCAAGCAAGAAAAAGCCATGCAAAAGTAAAGTGCACTTTCAAGCATGAGAAATGTGGAATTCCATCTAGTTGGAACATTTGGTCTCAATTCTTTTTTGGCTTCTAAACTCACCAGATTCACATATTATAAGAATTTTTGTTTTCTTACTTGAGAACTTTCACATTTTTTATCCTTTCCCCTACTCTTTTATAGCTTGATTAATCTCTTTTAATCCATCCTACATGATTAAATTAAAAATATGAGCACAACATCGTATATGAAAAAATTGACTTCCTCTTAAAAGTGCTTTCCTTATGTTCAATTGTGATATAAAAAAATCAACAAAAGAATCATTAGCAGAAGCATTATGTAATGTTAAAAAAAATAATTTATCTTTAATTTCCCAATCAGCCATCAATGAATACACCTTTTCACTTAATATAACGCCATTGTGTGGTAGTGGCATATAGAAAAAACTTAAGATCCTCTTTTGTAATGTCTAATGTTGATCAACAAAGTGAGCAATTATATATATATATGCCTATTAGTTGTGATAGAAGTCCATAAATTAGAAGTCAGACAAATCATACCAAGTAAATCTTTAAATAATTATAGTATCCTACTTTTTCCTTTTTTATGCATCCTAAGAATATCAGCTTTAACAATGCTGTTAGAGATTTAAATATCATCACTCAAATAAGAGAATATAGCCCTAATGCTGTAATACTCTAAAAATGATAATGGTACATTATGCATGACATTGTAACAATTCACAAAATTTTTCATGATCAAATTTTGGAAACCTTTCTATTATTGACCCATGTTCTATAGATAATATCATTTGAATTATGTGATGGGTGTCTCTCTTCTCACAGTTGTTCATATGTCATTTTGAGTTATTTGTTCTATGCCTACTATCATAGTTCTTAATAGCTTTACATAACCTGTACTTTATTTTCTAAGCATGAGTAATAGTTTTCGTAGATAATAATTCAAAGATTGACCAAATAGTTGAGGTGTGCTTTTTTTTTTTTTTGTGTTCACTTGCTTATTTCCTCTATGTTCAATCTCCTTTATCTTAACTCCCATGGCATCATCATCTTCATTACCTAAGCCCACAAAAATAGAATTTGATTGGAGACTAAAGTTGATATTATCAAAGTCCACCTACAATAATATTGATAATCTTTAAGTTCTTAAATGAAAAAATAATCTTTATAATCATATTACCATAAAAAAATAAATATACAAATTAGGTATATAAAAAAATGGCATACATAATATACAAAAAAATGCACTAAAAATTTAAAATTTTGCTTTTGGACATTTTCCTATATTTTTTCATATCCAAACATGATCGAAACCGATCAACTACCTAGATACTTTGATCTAGACACTAGTAACTTAAATTTTCCACAAACACCACATTCATATCCCTAATTCTTTTACTTTTGACTCAATCTCACAACTTGTTAACATAAGTGGAAAAGTACAATTCAAAAATAGGCCAATTAAGCAAATCACTGAAGAGGAAAACGAATTGTAAACTGAATTATAAAAATCAAGACTCATTTACAACAAGTTCAATCAAAATGCAACTAATCTAACAATTCAAATATAACTTACTGAATCTCAAAATGACAGAAAAATCCAATAATAAAATTAAAAAATTATAGTAGTATAAGCTAAACCAACCGTGCTGAAGATGAAAAGAGAAAATGAAAAAAAAAAGCCATAAGAAAGTAAATTTTAACATCTCAACCTTGCAACTCATTAATATCAAAACACAAAATTCACAATTCAAAAATAAGTCAATCAAGCAAATCACTAAAGAAGAAAACCAAGTATTGTTGTTATATGGGCAAGAAATTAAAAAAAACACACAAATAAACAAACAAATTTCATAAAAAATAAACAAACACATAAATAAATGAACTAATTTCAGTAGGTTTTTCTCATTTTAATATAAAACAAAAACAATGCCCTATTTCTACTTGATTTAAGAAGTAATAGCATGCTCAATATATGAGAAATTTCAGAAATAAAAAATGAAGCATAAATAATAAAAAAAAGGATTTGAAGTCATTGTTGTAAGTTGATGGCTAATTGTGGATCTTAGATTTACTCTGTTTTGTTCTTTGAGAGAAAGAGATGTTATAGTTTTCTTAGAAAGAAAGAGGCAGCGACAGTAATTTCAAAGAAAGACTGCAATGGTAGGTTATTTTGCTGAAAGAGAGATGGTGATAGCAAGGGAAAGAGAAATAGTTTTGTTTAGACGAGTTGGGTGGGAATGGTTTAGATGGCCAAGGAAAGGGAATAAGGAAATGATTTTAGAGTTTGACTAAAGTTTTTTTTTTTTTAACAGTCATTTATTTTGTGTCTTTTTCATTTCCTTTTAAAATAAAATTTAAACTTTTAATTTTTAAATCCTTTTTCATTTTCAAAGATGACAAAGTTTTCTAAATCTTTTTTATTTTTTATTTTTTATTTTTAAAATCTTTTAAAAATAAGTGTAGTTATATTTTAAATCTTTTCATTTTTAAATATTTTTAAACATCTATTTTTTAAATCGTTTAACTTATACTAAACTTGTTATATAAAAAATAAGTATAGTTAAAATAATAAAGAAATGTTTACAAAATAATAAGTTAGTACATATTAGAAAAGAGTAACCCAAATAAATTAATTATTACTAATAACTAAAGTAAAATGCATATTACTTAAATGCTTAAAATAGTTTTTAGGTTTTTCAATTAAAAGTATAAAATAATATGAAAAGTTTAGTTATATATATATGTTATATAATTATATTCAAAATTAATGTATTTTATATATAAATTTGTTAATTTAAACATGTTTATCCGTTTATGACACTTTAAATCATTTATTTTAAATGTGTTAACAGATACGTATCAACACGATTATGCGTTTATGACATGATTAGTTAATTGTGTCTTAATCATGTAAATGGATAGATGTGGCATGATTACACATTTATGACATAGTTAATTAATCATGTCTTAACTATGTTTTATGCATGTTATACGTGTTTTACATGTTTATGACATGAAATTTTCTTGTCATAAACATGTCAACATGATTATGACTTTAAATATAATTACATTAAACCCATACATGATTAAAGCATGTCATGTCTAAAATTGTCAGGTTTAAATGAAATAGCTAAACATGATTGGAAAAAAAGTTGTTTGCCTTGTTTGTTGTTGGTAATGTCCTCATGCTGTCTAGTAGGCTTGAGTAGATATAAAGTTGGTGAATCCAATTTTTAACCAGACTAAATCCATTCCTACAACTGGAGTGGGTTTACACTTATTTAATGAACAATGTTAAAAGTACACTAGATGACATGAAACAACATTTGTTAATGACTATTTAATCTTTTTTAGGTAATTATAAATAGGTTATTATCATTATAATTTTGCAATATCTTTATTAATAATAACTATAAAAGGCTTTATATTTTTGACCTAATGATGTTTTATTTGGGTAAAGTTGTCCCATCATAACATTTTGTTGTTCATGCATTGCCTTTAATAATTGGATGGGATGATCTAACTATGGAGAAATGGCTAGAAATTAAGAAAGAGTTAGGCGAGTATGATTTAGAAAAGGTGAGTTTCCTTTGATTGATATTTTTATTTTTTTATCACTTCTTTTGCATTCGAATATATAAGTAGAATATTAGCATTGATGCTGCTTGTTGTTATTTAAATCTACTTATACAAGTTGTAAGTGGCCTTAATCCCTTTATTGCTGAGTGTTTCAAAGGAAGTTTAACTTTGCAGCTTGATCTATGGGCGATGGTATGTTTAAATTTTGCAATTAAAATTCTGCATACATAATATTACATTTCATAGCCTTAACATTGTTGAAACACTCTCCACATATATTTATAATTTGTCTTTTACATATGCAATTGACAAACATGGATGTAAATTTATAATTACATTTTAAGCTATAGTTGAAAGAAGGAGTGTACAAAAGAAGATGGTTAAATGGAATGTGAAAATGTTTAAAATATCATAAAGACAATTTACTTAATTTCATGGCATTGGCAAGTTGTCATCAAAACATGGTAGTGTGATAAATTAGTTAGATGATATCAATAAAAGGATGAAAGGAAATTTACAGGCTTTTTGATGGACATGAAAGCTTCACCATTATAAAATTTTAGACCATTTGCAAGAGGGTCTTGTTCACGGATAATTGTCCCTCCATCAAATGTTAATGTACAAAAGTCTAATATTCCTTTCCTTCATGAGAGGGTGGAATTTATTAAGGAATTTTTTTGAAATATCCCTTTCACTAGGACATCTCCATGAATTCTTTGAATAGTTATGACTTTGTTAACCTTTGATCATCGTACTTGATTAGTTGGCCACTTGAGTCATTGAAGAAATTAGAGCAAGCTTGAAAGGGCTACAAGATAGGTATAGACTCATGAATATCATAATAATAAAACAAAGTGTAGCAAAAAGTAAATTAGAGAAATAGCTACACTTCCATTTAAATCTTTAGAAAGGGATTTGCATGTAGCAAACAATATTAAAAATTTTATGGAATTTAATCACCCATCTAATGAAAGATTACTTAATCTTAGATCTTGTAATCTAGAGATTTTGAAAGTCTTATGCGTCACAACATGGCTCGGATATGAATCTTAATGGACTCAAAAGTGGGTGTACCCTATCTTCCTTTATATATGTATCTATATATCATTTATATTTTTTTTACAGGCCACATTATTTTTTTTGTTTCGGGAATCAGGTTGTTAAGATGAACCCTTACTCGACTTAATCCTAAATTGTCATTATGAGATGACCATTTATTTTTCTTGGAGTCGCCACCAATCTATTTTGGCTAGGTGAGATTGGTCAACTAACGAAGTTCATATTTCGAGGGTTATGAAACCCTAGAAAAATAACTCAGAGGTCAGCATTCATACCAAAGATCATATGAAAGAGTTTGAGAGTCTGTTGCAATCATGATCCCTCTCATGATGCTTAGTAACCGATACCTTACTAATCCCATGTTAACTAAAATTTTGATTTTTACTCAATCTTAATATCCCAAATTTAATTATAATTCCCATATATCAAAATAAAAAATTTTTATGAAACAATTTTAATATTTTGTATAAGAAAATTGGGTTTTCAATATTTTTAAAAATTGAAATATATTTCATACTCTATCGATGAGCTGGAGGAACACGAAAGGTTTTTTCTTATCTTTCGTACCCCACCGAAAAGTTGAAGTAATACGAATAGTTTTAAAAAATCAAAATATCTTTTGTATCCCACTGGAAAGCTAGAGGAATACAAAAGGTTTTATTTTACAAAAATTAAAAAATCTTGATTTTCTTTTTGAAAATGATATTTCATTATTAAACTAATTCGTAGAACCTTTCTAATATTTTAGGAAAAATTTCATGTACTACTTTAACTTGGAGACATTATCGTAAATTTTAAAAATTTTTAATTTTATTGAAAATATTAATATTTGTCTTAAGACTTGGTTTTAACTATATGTACGAAACTAGATTCAAAGGACTCGAACGTGGTCGACAAAATCAAATGTCCTTTAGAGTACTTTCGACATGAAAGTATCTTAGTAACTCTAAAGTACTCAGTTTTAATGCAAAATTGCTAAAATGTCCTGGGTATACATTCGATATAAAAGTATCCTAATAACCTCAAAAGATTAAAAAATGATAATAAAAGACAAACATATCCCTAATGCACGCCTTCACCATGAAAGAATCCTAATGACTACATGGGACTCAGTTCTAAGGAAAAATCACTAAAATGCCCCAAGGGACTACCTTCATCTTAAAAACATCCTAGCAACCATAAAGAACCTAGAAATGATAGGAAAAGACAATTTTACCCTAAATGGGTAATTTGAATATTAAAAGTGACCTAAAATGCAAAAGTTATAATCAAACCCTTAAACTTTTCAAAAATTATATTTAACCCCCAAAATAACTAAAATGGTTAGAAATGGTTCTAAATGGTCAAAATAACTTGAATGAGTAAATGAATATGGAAAAGACCATTTTGACCCTAAAATGCAAGGTTTTGCTAAATGATCCTTAATTGCATTTCATTCCCTACCAAAGAGTCGGAAGGATACAAAAGGTTTTAATATATTCTGTACCATACCAGAAAACCAAAAGAATGCTAGAAACATTTTAAAATGACCAAAATACTCTAAATGGGAAATTCGATATGTGGAATGATCGTCTTGACCCTAAAATGTTAAGGTTTGGTTAATGGACTCTAAACTTTTTTATTTTATCAATTTGGTCCTTTCATGAATTAAAATCACAAACAAATATCAAACACATCACAACAATCATGAAAATCACAACAAAAGTCATAATAAGCATTTGGCCAAACACCTATGGCTTTGAAACAATTTTCCATATTTTGCAAATTATTCTCTAAACTTTTTAAATTACAAAAAGACCTTCAAAAATCTAAAAAATGTATTTTAACATGATAAAAATGCATAAAATACATCCTTAGGTTTACATAAAGGTTTCAGCCAAGCTTGGACGACCTAAAAATTATTTGTTTTTCATTTTTACAATTTAGTCTCTATATTTTCAATAATTAGAAATAATACCAAAATCATTAAAAATTCACCAAGTCATACTTGTACACATAAAATCAAGCTTGGAACTAACTATCCAATACTTTAAAAAATTTTAGAAAATTATTTTTTAGTCTCAACAACTTCAAAAAATCACAAAATAACATAAAGCATCCTAAAAATAACAAATAAAATTAAATCAAGGCCATCATGAATTTCGGTGAACACCAAAAGCAACAAAAAAAAATAATTTTTCTCAACATAACATTATGAATATCAATTAAACAAGCATCGTCAAGCTTAGATACAAAAATAAAATCATAAAATAACATGTAAACATGTTTATTAACATATTAATATAAAAATGCCAAGAAAAATAGTGTCAACATGAACATATATATGTGACAAAATTAACCTCACATCAACAGCTTCATATTTCATGAAGAAAATAAAGCTATTATTAAGAAAAATTAAACATAACAACTAAAATAAAGAAAATTATTCATAGCCATCATACTTTGCCTTTCAACATGGAACAAAATCCATTATCTCAAGCATGATTTTGGCTCACTAAAAGAAAGAAAAATGAATGAAATAAACAAAAACTCAAATTTTATAAGGATTTTTACCTTTAAAGTATGAAAATTTGATTTTTTTTCCTTAAGTTTTCTTAGCTATTTTACTTAGAAAACCCTTAATCTTTAACTTGATGGATCCTTTAGGGGAAAGAATTTGGCCAAGGTAGGATAAAACTCCCTTGGTAAAAATTTCCTGTTATTTATTTATTTTTTTAATTTTAATACATAATATATAATTAATGTCGAATAAATGTTTTTGTCACCTTGTATTAATGAAAAAATGTTAGTCACTAACCTAAAGGATAAGCCATGTAGACTAATGCCTAGGCTCTATGATAATTTTGATGATATTAACTTTTAATGATAAAATTCGATCCTGGTTAAATTAATTCTCTTGTAGTTAAATCATAAAATTTTGAAATTATATAATTATTCATGAAATTTCAAAAATATGTGAAAAAAATAAAATTTAGATTGTAAATTTTATGAAAATGATAAAAAATGAGGCGACAAGACTAAATTGTAACAAATTGAAAAAGTTATAAATTCAAAAAAAATTCTACGTGATAAAATTAGTTGCAAATTTAATCATATGGGAGGTCCAATTAAACATTCATATGAAAATTTTTGGCCCAAAATAATTAAAATAATTTTTTGGAGGGAGAAAACTAATTAAAAATGTTAAATTTGTAAAAATTATGAGTAAAAACCCTTTTGAATGATAGTTTAACAAAAATGAATCAAAATTTCAAAAATTTATATCCAAAATATTATATTGAAAAATTTGAAAGATTTTACAACTTTAAATTCTAAAAAAAATTTATAGATAAAATATTCATATTTTAGAGACAAAAAAATTTTAAAACTATGTTCAACTATTTACAATGAGTTGAATTCAACATATTATTCAAAATAGCAATTTACATTAATTTATAAAATAATAAAGATTAAAATCTAAAATCTGTATAGATTTTATCGAAAAACTTTATGAACAAAATTTTCGTGGCACAATGAAATATTCAAAATGAAGTACTAAAATTGACTATTTGACACCTTGTGATATAATATACCAATATGTATTTTTACTTGAATATTTTTGATTTTTAGGATGAGTACCGACATAAATATTTCATGGGTATCGGTAAAAATATGCGATAATCAACTTGCCAATTCTTATGAAAAATATCAAAAATTCTAAAATAGGAAATTCAACCTTATATTATTATAAATATGAATTTTGAAATTTAAAAAGAATAAAGTTAAAACCAATTTTTTGGTTCTAATACTACGTAGTTGTTGATAAAATATACAGTGGTCAACTCTCAAAATTTCACAAAAATGTAAAAAATCCCTAAAAATAGGAAATTTGACAATGATATCATTTATAGAAATAAATTTCAAAATTTGACAAGATAATTTAAAAACTAATTTTTGTCCTAAATATTCATTCTTTTTATCTGAGATTTGTTATCGACTACCCTTGAAATTGCATTTTTTTCATCACGTGCATATGCAGTCAATTAAGCATGATAAAAAAAAGGTCTTGAAAATGCTCAATCTGCTTAAAAGAGGTCAACCTCTACCGGGGTGGCCTTTAGGTTCTCAATTCGAATATCTAGGATTATCAGAAAAGGTAGTTCAAATGAAATTCGGTGTTTACACTATGAAATATTAGAAGATCAAAATTTAGGCTTTTTAAGAAGATCTTTTAGACCATAAGCAGTATTTGTGTCATGTTTCTAATGATGATTCATACATATGACTGTTGGAACCTTTGCAAGGTCCAACAGTTCTCCGATGCTAGCTAAAAGGTTTTTACTCATTAATCAATAGGTAAGAGTCAACGGTTTTTTCTTTCATACAATCAAGAACAGTTCAAGGATGTGGTTTTTACAGTAACAGAAAAAAGCACTGTAAGAAAGTCGTAAAAAGGTGGCAATTATAGATTCTTACCTTTTATGTCTAGCAACTAGTCTCAAAAGTGCTAGAGAATAATTTTTTCTCTTATTTTCAGATCAAGAATGATTCCAGATCTTTAATGAAGCAAATGGTGCATATAACGGGTATGAGAGCAAGTTGTGCTAGTTTAGGGTGGGAATCTTAAGGTATCGATCGTTTATGTTTTTTTTTCTGTTGTAATCTTTCTACTAAAAACCTTATTAATTTATATTTATATATAAAAAATTAGGTTAGCTGCACTAAGGGTCAACTAAGCTCATTACCAAAAAACTCATTGGGTGGTATATAAGTTTAGGTAAAGCTCTTTTAGCCAATATATCCAAGATTGGGCCTAGTTATCAACCAATAAAAATCTTGGCCTAATCCCACACAATTAGGGCATCATATTTGTTGCCTAAACATATATCAAATCCAGATAAGTTTTGTTAAAAAATGAGGGCTAGTAGATTTATAGATTAGGTTCCCAATATGTTGGCAATAAACCTAACTTATCTTATTAATTATGTTCATAGATCATGAGCAAGATCTAGCATCCTATCATGACCACCTAAAGGTTGAAGAGTCAATGTGACCTCATCATGACTACTCTCTCTTTTATTTTCACATTTATTCTTACTCTCATACACTCAGCATTTTTAAAAAAACAAATCACATAAAAAATTCCAACAAAGAAAATAGCATAAAAAAGGGACAAAAAAAGTAAGAGAAAAGGAAAAACAAAGGGTTTTGAATTTTAAAGGTCTATCACTCTCTTTTTTGCTTTATTATTGTTTGATACATTTTTGGATGTGAATATTCCACCATAGTGCCTTGTTTATTTTGGCCATGATCCTTTTAAATTTCATGCATTTTTCTTGATCCTTGCTTGATTTTTATGATGTTAATACATATTTTGATGGTTGTGAGTGATCAAAGTCTCCTATTCTCCCCTTTTATTTTTGGCTAAGCATGTGTTCTACTTGATGATGGATTTTGCTTCATGTTTTGTATGATTTTTTAGTTACTGCATATCATATTTGCATGTATTTTGCATACTTATGATGATCTATGTGAATTTAGCATTTTAATTTAGGTTATATTTGATAAATGCCTTTACATGCATGTTTAGTGGTGTCTTGATGGTTTGATTACATGTTAATGCATTTATATTCATGAAATGTTTGATGAAATGTGTTTGCTTTGAGTGCCAAATCTGATTTTTCTAAACACCTAAGATAAACTATTGGTTGGTTAAATAATTGACTAATTGTGGCTTATGATTTCCATCATTTGATGCTATCAAACTTAGAATGTCATGATTTTACTATCGTGATAACCATCCAACTTAAAATTTATAGCTTAATAGGTGAGAAAAAAATGTTTCTGGGGTTAGGATTAGAATGATCATCAGACAAATCGTACATCCAACCATTCTTATGTGGCCATTACATAATAATTGAGAAAATTGGAGTTGCCACCAATCATTTAGGCTATACATGACCATACACCCATTAAAATTGCTTCTTTTTGAATTACAAACTCAAAAGATTAATTTTAAGGTTTGAGTGTAAACTAGAGCCAGCAATTGGATTTAGGCGTCAACTATGCATAAGAAGGATAAACAACTCCATAACGTCTTAAATCGATACCATTTAACCATATGTTATTTTTTATTTAGTTTTCTTAATTTTAATTTATTATTATTATATAGTATAATCCCCCTTAAATGCTAAAAAGAATTTTCTTAAAGTAAAAACCTAGGTTTTATACAAAATTGGGATTTATTATGCTTTTCGTTTGTGAAAGAAGCAAAGCATAAATTCTTTGTTAAAAATGATTTTTTTGGGTTTGATTTTGAAAAAAGGTATTTTGGATAGGCATTCAAACGCCTTGATCTGAAGCATTGCCTTGGTTATTTTTAAAATATTTAATTGAAATTCATGAATGCATCATCATCATTAAAAGAAAAAGTTTAATAGCATATAATAATGATAATAAATGTTTCATGAAATAAAAACATAGCATGGAATAAGCGGCTTGACAATGACTATCTCTTTGGATTATCCTCGGTTATTTCTAAATAATTGATTGAGGATTTAGAGTCGAGCTTCAACTTAGAAGGTGAATAAGGCAAGAAAAGCAAGGGTAAGTTGAAAAATTCAAGAGAATATGGGAGATAAACAATTTGATTTTTTGGATTGTTGAAAATGAGGTTGAAGAACCTAAATTGATGAAAAATGGTGAAAATTTTGATAATTTTTGAAAAACATGATTTTTTTTTGGAGTTTAGGGGAAAAAAAGTGGGATTTGATTTAAAATCGAGAGAACTTTTATAAAAAAAACTTAGGTTGAACTTTTTTTTCAAAATGTTTAAGCCTTGAATTGTGTTTTAGATCACCTAAGCATGACTCAAAATCCTCACATGACACTAATTTTGAGGCATTCTAATGCCTTGGAAGAATGGGAATATAGGTATTTTAATTTGTGCCAAGTGCTGAAAATAGATAACAACTTTGCACTGTTGATTTCTCAAATATAAGCTTGATTCAAATGGACCCTAAACAAGGCAGATGTTATGGTGTAGGAAAATAGGTTTCACCTAAAATTAATGAGAAATTCCTAGGGAATCATTCCTTAGGTGAAAATATTTTAAGGTAGACTCAATATAGCATTGACAACAAAAACAAGGGATTGCAGTAATGATCTTTGAAAAGTCAACAAGCCGTAGATGATAAACCACCACAAAATTAATTTAATTTAAGGGAAACTGATTAAAAATTCATGAAAAATCCTTTAGTAGGTTAAAATAATTCATACTGGATACTGATTGCTAGGTACAAGGTTCCAAACAGTGTGTGATTAGAAAATCATAACTCCTTCATCTAGACTTTAAACGAGGAAAATAAAAGTTTATTGGAAAGATAAGCCTATGCTTTTTGAGGTGAAAATACTATAAAAATTCCATAAAATCATCTGGGGCCCGAAAACAATTTTTCACTTTGACCTACTACTATTGCTAATATCTAAAACAGGGGATTTATGGTTTTCAAGTTACCTAAGTTCAAATTTTTGCCCACAAGGGTTGATAGAAGTATGTTAATGATTTAATCCTAGGTTCCCAAGTTCGAGGCATCCAAACTACTCAGCAACCAAGCAATTATCAAGCATAACTAGTTCGAAGACTCATAAGAGGCCTCTAGATTGAGTGGCTTGAAAATCTATTTGAGGTAAGTTTAAAACAGATTATTTATGGCTTTTCCAATCATGAATCCAAACATTAAAAGCTTAATTTACCCATTTTTGATAGTGGTAAATAGTAAAAAACATGAGCCATATTTAGTCCACTATCTTAGTGAAAAGTTTAAGAAAAATAGATTTTGGCACTCAAAGACACATATCAAGCATTTCATGAGCATAATTATATGAATAAAGCATCAAACCATTAAGACCCGATATTGCATGGACGTAAAGGCATTTCATCAAACATGTTATGAACTAAAAAAAATGCTAAATGACCTAAACAAGCTATGATATGCAAAATGGAGACAAATATAACATATAGCATGTTAAAGTCATGGAAAACATGAAGCAAAGCCTACTAGCATGGAGATCTAGCCATGGTTGAAAATTATGAAGCAAAGAGGTGGTGTTTTAGTCACTCACAAACATCCAAGCATGTAGGGGTTACGATCCCATGAAGGTCAGCTAACTCTAAAAACCCATCCTCAGTTCAAATTCTAGGTTGCAACTTGCCTGCATGAAACTGGAGTTCTTAGTAATCGTCAATGAGCCGTATAGTAGTGAATTTGTTATCGGGATTTGTACACACCACCTATTACGTTGTGGAAGTTGCCCATACCCAAAGTTGTTACTTTAACCATCAGCAAAGATGAATGAAAGTTTTAAGAAAGATAATTCCAATATGGAAAGCTAACTAAAATGACATGGTTAAGTAGCCAATAATAGAAATGATAAAAAAGGAGATTATAACTTGAAGCTTTAACCTCTTCTTTAGTTTTTCCTTTTCTTAGACTTTTTCTTTACTTTTCTTTAGTGGAAAATTTTTTATTGCTAAGGTTTCTTTATTGAGAAAATTTAGGAGAGTAAGAAGTGAAAAAAATGATAGAGGGAAAGGTCATTTTTGTTAACTTTTTTCATTTAAAAATGACCTTCTAGTGCTTGGCTATGCTTTTTCAAAATTCTGTTAGCCTAGGTTCCTTAATCTTAAGGGCAAAAAAGATCCTTATTGGTCATCATCATAGCCAACTCTCATATATTTTAATTATGCAATTTTAGGGAGTAAAAATGCCATGCCTAAGTTGAATTTTCCCTGGAAATTATCCTTCAAACCTATTATCTTTTGCATATTAGGCCTTTTTTAATTTAAATGAAATTTTACCCAATTGCATTTAAATAAAATCAAGCCCAAATAAGTAAATGAAATGGACAAATGAACTATATTTCATTTAAGATTTATCCCACATGACCTAGTCGTAAATTATGGAATTTCTGGAGCAAAATTTTTTGAAAAATCATGGAAAATAGTATGGAATTTTTAAAGCAAAATGACTCGAGTTTTCCAAAATATCGCTAATGTATTGATATATTTAGGCAATGCATGAATACATTGACCTAATGTATCGATACATTGGCTTAATATATCAATACATTAGGCAATGTATTTATGCATTAGGTATTACCAAAAAAAACATCCTTAGGTATTGCCAAGGCCTTGTATCGATATAAGTATTACAAACGTTAATATTTTAAAATTTTAGATTAATAAATATTGCATGTTTTCCTCCATTTTGGCTCCTCTATCACTTTACTTTAACACGGGATAATAGATATTGGACCTGGGCATAGGTACATGGCCTTAATGATGGTTAGAGATGCTGGCATGGAGGCTCAAACAAAATTAGATGTCTACAGTTTCTTGTATTAGATATAAGGCAAACACCAATAAACATAATTTTGTCTGAGGTATGGTGTAGATCTTGTGTGCTTATCAAGAAAAATGAAACAAAGTTGATAAAAATCACCAAGTTAGAGAAAGTATTGATGGCAATTCTAATTTTTCAAGGAATGAAAAAGAATAGAGGATAGACCCATCTTTGCATTTGACTTGAAAAAAAACTCAATTTCACTTTGAGGCTTGACCTATTTTTAGGAAAATAGATTCAATTTACCTACTTCTAAGAAAACATGTTCAACTTAAAAAAAAAAAAAACCTAGACTATGTTCTTAGGCTCAACCTATTTCTAAGAAAATAAATTCAACTTAAAACGAAAAAAAACCTTAATTGTGTTCCTAGGCTTGACTTATTTCTAGTAAAATAGATTCTACTTAAAAAAAAGATCTAGACTATGATTCTAGGCTTAACTTATTTCTAGGAAAATATGTTTGATTTCATTATGGATAATCGATTTTGGTATCAAGAGCTCTTACTTGAATAACCTGATTTTGAAACTTTTATTACCAAGAGTCTTTATCTGGATGTTCTTTTGATTTTTGGCAAGTGTTGTTTAAAACACTATTAGCCATTCTCTGTCATGTTATGTATAAAAATATGGTTCCATGTTTCCTAACAACGCAACTACATGATTATACCCCATAGGATCTAATCTGTGAGTTCTCTTAATTTGTTTTGTAGATTGTTTTTTTGGTTTAGGAATTTTATGGATAGTTCTTTTAACTCATGGATTTGGTAATTTTGTTTTTTAGTTCAGAGGTTCTATTCATTGGTTTTTTTTATTGGTTGAGTTTTTTGATTCATGAATGTCAGTTGAGCTTTGTTGGTTATTGACACTTAGAAGACTTGATTGATCTCTTCATGGTGAGCAAGTTGTTTTCATGACCTCTTAATGTTGGGGTTTGTTAGGAGATGTTTGGTACATATTTCTTAGAGAGAGTTTATTTTAGAGCAATATTATAATTGATTTTGGGATTTGTCCTTAGAATTTCCTTGAGGCATGAATTGATTTTCTTGTAAAATCTTTACCTTCTTCAAAGTAATATAAGAAATCATATTATTAATTTATCATTTTATCAATCAACATCAATTAAGTGATAGACATAATGCAATATGAGATATAAGTATGATGTAAGAGATTTAAAAAAATAAGTCATTGTATTTCATTCACAAAATAGGGTACAATTTAAGATAAATATAGAGGTACAAAAGGTTTGAATATGGTTCTTTTGGGAGATTAATGCCCTTGACACCTATTACATGGATTTTCTACTTGAAACCTCTAAGATTTCTCATGAATGATAGTTTAGCTTGGTGCTAGTTAATCTTTTAAGGACCCCTTATATTGCTTCATGCCATTTTTGAGTTGGCTTCTTGAACATGACCATTATAGTTGCCCCGACTTTCAGTACTTGAGCTATTGTTTTGGATTTTTAACTCAATCTTTGGATTGGTTGTTTGGATGCCCTTTAAGGTTTTCATTGATTTCTATTGAAAATTGGGAATGCTTTTTTAGGTTTCCATCCAAATACCTTTTCATGCATGGTATTTCTTCACTTTATCTGCATTCATAGGGTTAGACAAGTTGTTGCATCCATTTTGGTCGAGATTAGGGCTCTTCCAAAAATACCTGTTTCACCACATAAGGTCATTCCTATTTTAGGGTCCACTTGTTTCTAGCATCTTTATGGATTTTGAGCACCAATTCACCTTTTGAAACTAATAAAGGTAACTTTCTTGATACGGGTCCTTATCATTCGTTTTTGCTACATCTGCCTATGACAGATGGGTTTCAACCTCCTATTGTTGATGAGGTTTAGTTGTTTATGGTGGTCCCCAACCTATTAGGCTTCATTTAAATAGGCTTTTATAAGGACTCAAAATGATGGGATCTTGATTTCGATAGGTAAATAGCCTGGATACCATAGACTATGGAGAACAAGGCGTCACTAATACACTAAATAATGCATCTCTTAAATCCTTGAACTAAATTATGGTTCTTACTATGTATAGTAGTAAGCAAGAGTTGTATCCATAGAGATTGTTCTCAATTTATATGTTATTGATGCAAAACTTTAATCTATTATGACCAAACAAATTAGAAAAACTTCATAAAAGACACAAAGTAAACTTGGATGAGGTGTTGATTTATATAAAATGGGAATAGAATAAGAAAACTTAAAAATAAAAAAGATTTGAAGAACCAGAATTTTATATCTAACAAGTAACAATAGTGATAAAAAGTATGGTTAAGGTATCACTTGCCACCACTAAACATAAACTATGAATTAATATCAAAATTATCTCTAATTATCACTTGAAACTACCAACTGTAGATAGCAATAAGCTTTGCTACCCCAATCTTTCCTTAGTTTTTCATTAAATAAAATAAGCTCTCTATTTAATCTCAACTATTAAATAACCTAGAATAAGCTCTCTAGATTTAATTGAATAGAGGCTTTAAAATAAGAAAGATAGATTGATCTAAGCAATAAACATGCAAGCTTGAATTAGTTAACTTAGGTTATGTTCCACATCGCAATTGACAAAAACTTGACCATAATCATTGATCATAAACTACTACTAATGCATAGAAAAACAAGACAATTATGGATCAAGAATCCTAATGTAATAATCGATAATTATCAAGGTTTATTTAGTTTCACACCTAAATAAAACAAAAAAAAAAATCATAAACTATTTTTATAGAAGAAGATAAGCAACTTTGATAGATGATTATCGAATAACTCTAGAAGTCAATTGCAAAGTCATGTTAAAGGCTTCGGAATCACCCTTAACTATAAAAGAATTTAGTTACGCATGTTTAATATATGCTCAATAATAGATTCATAAGAAAAATCTAGCAAGAATGAAAGAAAAAGTAAAGAAAGAGAGAAAAAAGGCCTTTCCTTCTTTACCCTAGCTATAAAATAATAAAAATTTAAAAATATTTTATAGTAAATTTTAAATTAATATTTAAAATAATAAAAAATTAAAAAATTTATATTAACTCTTAAATTACTATTTAAAAACAATAAAAAATAAAAAATATTTTATATTAAATCTTAAATTACAGTTTAAAAATAATAAAAATAAAAAATATTTTATATTAAATCTTAAATTACTATTTAAAAATAATAAAAATTAAAAATATATTTTATAATAACTCAAATTATTATTTTAAAACATTAAAAACATTTTATATTAAATCCCAAATTACTGTTTAAAAAATAATAAAAAATAAAAAATAAATATTTTATATTAAATCTTAAATTACTATTTAAAAATAATAAAAATTAAATAATATATTTTCTATTAAATCTCAAATTACTATTAAAAAATAATAAAAATTAAAAATATTTTATATCAAATGTTGAATTATTTTTTAAAAAATATTTTACATAAAATCCCAAATTACTATTTAAAAAATAATAAAAAATATTTTACATTAAATCTCGAATTACTATTTAAAAAATAATAGAAAATTAAAATATTTTATATTAAATCCTAAATTACTATTTAAAAATAATAAGAATTAAAAAATATTTTATATATGTGTCGGGTTTGATTTAATTAGATTAAAATTTTTCTATTTTGTAAATGCTGAAAATATATGTATTAGAAAGGTATGTGAAGGCGTTGGCTCCATACTAATGGGGTTGGTTCTTTTTGTGAAGAGAGATTCGTTTAGTTATGCCGCAACATAGCTTGGATACGAATTCTGACTAGCTCGACTAAAAACGCAGGTATACCACTCGTTTCTATATATTAACATATCATTATTCTTTTATTTTTTAGGGTCCATATCATTATTAGTTTCTCTTTTTTTTTTTGTGTTTGAGGACTGGGTTACTGAGATAAATTGCTCACTTGTCTTAACCTTAAATAGTCATTATGGAACAACTATTTATCATGGAGTCGCCACCAGTCTATTTTGGCTAGGTGAGATTGGTTATTTACTGAAGTTCATATTTTGAGGGTTACAAACCCCAAAAGCTTGACTCCGAGGTTTACGGTCATACTAGAGATCATATGAAAGAGTCCGAAAGTTGGTTACAATCACGAGTAAGGAACAATCCCTTCCATGATGCCCGATAATCGGTACATTATTAACTACACGTTAACTTGAATTTTGATATTTATCCAATTTCAATATTCGGTATTTAATTCCCATCCAAAATAAAATTTTATGAAATAAATTTATCATTTCACTTGAGAAAATAAGGTTTCTAATATTTTTTTTAAATCAAAATATTTTTTGTACCCTAACTGGAGCATTAGAGGAATGTAAAAGGTCAAAATATCTTTCATACACACATTAAAAAGTTAAAGGAATATGAAAGGTTTTATTTTAATAATCGAAATCTCTTACGTACCTTAATGGAGGATCGGAGGAATACGTAAGGTTTTATTTTCATAAAATTTAAAAAATCTAGGTATTCACTTTAAAAAGGATATCTCATTATTAAAATTTTCTATGGAATCCCTCTCCTATTCGAGGAGAAATTCCACATTACCATTTTAATATTAAAGACATTGCCTTGATTTTGTAAAAATTCCAATTTTATAATAAATAATAAAATTTGTCCTTAGTTTCGACTACACGTACGAAGTTAAACTTAAAGGTCATAAATATGGTCGATGAGACCAAAATATCCTTTAAAGTACCTTCGATATAAAAGTATCCCAGTGACTTTAAAGAACTTGATTTTAGTGCAAAATTACTTAAAATATCCTTAGGTATACCTTTAACATGAAAATATCCTGGTAATCCTAAAAGACTTGAGAATGATCATAAAAGACGAACCTATCCCTAATGCAAACCATCATCATGAAGTAATCTTGGTGACATAAGACTCGATTCTATGATAAATTACCAAAATACGCCTTAGAGTGTACCTTTGAAATATAAATACTCTGAGGTTTGCGCTCATACTAGAGATCATATGAAAGAGTCTTGAAGTCGGTTATAATCATGAGTAAGGAACAATCCCTTTCATGATGCCCCGATAATCGGTACATTATTAACCATGTGTTAACTTGAATTTTGATATTTATCCAATTTCAATATTTGGTATTTAATTCCCATCCAAAATAAAATTTTATGAAACAAATTTATTATTCCACTCAAGAAAATCAGGTTTTTAATATTTTTTTAAAATAAAAATATTTTCGTACCCCCATCGGAGCACTAGAGGAATATGAAAGGTCAAAATATCTTTCATACCCCTATCGAAAAGCTAGAGGAATATGAAAGGTTTTATTTTAATAATCGAAATCTCTTATGTACTCCACTGTAGGATCAGAGGAATAGATAAGGTTTTATTTTCATAAAATTTGAAAAATCCAAGTATTTACTTTAAAAAAGATATCTCATTATTAAAATTTTCCGTAGAACCCCTCTCCCATTCTATGAGAAATTTCACATACTATTTTAATATCAAAGACATTGCCTTGATTTTGTAAAAATTCCAATTTTATAATAAATAATAAAATTTGTCCTTAGTTTTGACTACACGTACGAAGTTAAACTCAAAGGACCTAAATATGGTCGATGAGACCAAAATGTCCCTTAAAGTACCTTCGACATGAAAGTATACTAGTGACTTTAAAGAATTCAGTTTTAGTGCAAAATTATTGAAATACCTTAGGGTATACCTTTAACATGAAAGTATCCTGGTAATCCTAAAAGACTCGAGAATGATCATAAAAGATGAACCCATCCCTAATGCATACCATCATCATTAAAGAATCCTGGTGACATAAGACTTGATCCTAAGGTATATTACCAAAATACACCTTAGAGTGTACCTTTGACATATAAATATCTCGGTACCCTGAAAGATTAAGTATCATTATAAAAAAGATAAACCTATCCCTATTATGCACCTTCAATCTATAAGTATCCTAGTGATCGTAAAGTACTCTATTCTAAGATAATTATTAAAATGCACCTAGGGTTACCTTCGACATATAAGTATCCCGATACCTTAAAAGACTTAATAATGATATGGAATGACAATTTTATCTTAAATGGGTAGCTTAGGCATCAAAGATAACCTAAAATGCAAAAATTACTAATAGGTGTCTAAATTTTTCAAGATTACATTTTCGCTTGAAAATGGCTAAAAATGCTAGAAATGTCTTTAAATGAACAAAATATCCTAAACGGGCAATTAGACATGGGAAATGACCATTTTGACCCTAAAATGCAAGGTTTTACTAAATGGCCCCTATACTTTTTTAATTTTACTAAATGGTTCTTATATGAAATAATACACATAATCAAAAATCAAACACATGAAAATTAACACAAAAAATACCAAACATAATCACAAGCATTCTGCCAAAACCTTTAGCCTTAGAACAAATTTTTTTTGTATTTAAAAATAAGTCCCTAAACTTTTCAAAAAAAAATTACAAAATGATCCCAACATAAAACATGATAAAATATGCATGAAAACACCCTAAATAATCCTTCCACAGATTCAAGGCCTTGGAAAAAATTTTGTAGCTTTTGTAATTTAGTCGCTAAACTTTCTAAAATGATAAAAGAACATAAAAAAGCCAAGAATCATTACCAAACAAGTCACTTATGTCTCGGCCAAGCTTATATTTACCCATCCAAAACCTTAAAAAATTTTGGAAAAATTATGTTTAGGCCCTTAAACTTTTAAACTTTAAAAAATAGTCCAAATAAATTGAATCAAGAAAAATCAAGAAATAAATTGAATCTAAGGCTATACACCATTCGGTCAAGTCCTATATCACCAAGAAATTTTTTTTTTCAACTTAAACATATGCATATATCCAAGCTTCAACCAAGCTCAAGTTAACACCAATATGTTAAAAATCATAAAAAACCAACATATACGTTATTAAGTAATTACGTTAAAATATCAAAGAAAATAACATGATTAAGAACATATATACAAGGTAAAATAAACAACATATCAACAACAACAACATAAAAATCCAACAAAAATCACTAAATACATAAAATTTTTCATAGCTTTCAACACTTGTTCATTCAGCATGGATCAAAATTCATGAACACAAGTGATCATCAAGCTCACAGAAAGGATGAAATATAATAGAAATGAACAACAATCAAGAGTTTTCCAAGTGAATTTACCTAAAAAACATGAAAAACTTACGAATTTTTTTAGTGTTTTTGGATATGGAAGCATTAGTCATTATATGAAAGCTCTCTCCTTTTATTTATAAAGAGTGAAGATCGACCAAGGGCTGAACAAAATCTTTGCCAAATCCTTCTTGAATTTTTTTTCTTTTTCTTTTAGATTTTTATGATTTTGATAGGATTTTAATTAATAAATTTTGTCTTTGTACATAATTCATCTGCTTGCAATCATCATCTAGAAGGTAAAATGAAAAACAAATCTATTTTGGATAATATTTCACTCAATGATAAAATTTAACCCTAATTAAATTAATTCTCGTATAGCTAAATTATCAAATTTTGAAATTAAAATAAACATGCATATTATGAAAATGCAAGAATAAATAAATAAAATTATAATTGTATATTTTCATAAAAAATGAATAAATTGAAATAAAAGGACAAAATTATAAGACATTAAAAGTTATAAATTAAAAAATTTAATTATGAATTTAATCATGTAATAGGCCCAATTAAATTTTCATGCAAAAATTTTGGATCTAAAAGAATTAATTAAAATTTTGGAGAAAGAAAAAATTATTGGGCTTTGTTGTAAAACCAAAATAGGCCTAATTGGCATTTGTTGGAAAATAAATGGAATAATTGCAAATAGGCCTATTAGGCTTGTAGAGAATGAAATGGGCTTGGCAGAAAATTAAAAATGGCCTTTGGCAAGAAATTATTGGGCTTGTTGGGCTTATCAGCAAAATTTGAAAGTTTTAGGCCCATTAAAGAAATTTGGCCCAAAATATTAAAAATAAAAATAATAAAATTTTCTTATAAAAATTCTAATATTGAATAATACAAAAAATTTTAAGAAGTCTTATGTGCAAGAAAAAAGAAAATTAAAAATCTTAAACTCATAAAATTTTACGAGAAAAAACTTTATGGAAGAAAATTATTTTTTTGAAAAAAATGCAAAACTCAAAAAATAAATAAAATTTTAAAAAAATGATTTAATATGAATTTAATGAAAATATTTGAAGAATTTTAAAAATTGTAAACTCAAAAAATGTTTTTGAAAAATTTATGGAGTAAAAACTCTATATTTTGGAAATGAGAAAATTCTAAAAATAAATCAAACTTAAAAAAAAGCTGAATTTAATACCTTGCTCAAAAAATTAGTTAATAAAAATAATAAAGATAAAAACTTGAATGTTGGAACAAGTTTTATCGAAAATTTATGAGCAGAAACTCACGGTAGAGTGAAAAATCCGAAATTAATTTGACAAAATTGTCAATTTGACACTAATATAAAATGCCAATATAGATTTTTTTCTTGAATATTTTTTATTTTTTGAAGTGCATAATGGTATAAATACTATACAATTATAGGTAAAAATATACAATAGTCAACTTTTGAAATTTTCACGAAAAATGTTGAAAAGTCTCTAAAAATTGGACATTTGACTGTGTTCTTATTTGTAGAGATTAATTTCAAAATTTTGACAAGAAAATATTTAAAATTGAATTTTCTCTTGAATATTTGTCCTTTTTATTTGAGATTGATTCTTTTACAATTCTCAAAATTGCACTTTTTTGTCATGTGCAAACACTGCCTATTAGGAATCACAAAATTGGCCTTGAAAACACTTAACTTGCCTGGAAGAGATAGACCTCTACTAGGCTAGCCTCCAAGTTCTTAATCTCAGATATTTAAGTTTGTTAGAAAAAAAGGCTGGGATAAAATTAGGTGTCTACAAGTCAAAATCATAGGTACATAAAGTCATATGTATATGTTATTATTAAAGGTGGCAAAATAAACCTGAACCCAAAAACCCACCCAAAAAAACCTGAGCCCGAACCAGAAGTAAACCTAATTTGAACAAAAAGTTAAAAACCCGAACCCTAAAAAACCTAAACCTAAAATGGCTCAAACCCTCAATGACTTGAACTGAAAAGAACCTGAACTTGAACAAATCCAAACCCAAAAGAACCAGAACACGAAAAACTCCGAACCCAAGACTGACTCGAGCTCTAACTTAAATTTAATACTAAAAGTAAAAATGATGAAATTGTAATTAAATAATTTATAAAGCAAAAAATTTAATTATCAATTTTATTTTAATATTCTGTTAATAATTTAATTAAATAATAAAAACTTAAATTATATTTTATATATAATGAAATAATAATTTATTAAAAAGTAAATCAATCATGAGCTTTGAAAATATTGTTGATGGGGTCTATCATCAATTTATCATATTCTTTTCAATTTAATTAGTTAAACTAATTGAATATTGAGAGTTTATATATTTTACCAGTAAAATTTTAAGTGTTTGTTTGAATATTATTCTTATTTCAAGTAATGATAATTAGAGTCTGATAATAGTATAACAAAGTAATAAGGTAAATTAAAAAAATATGGAAGCGATAATAAATAATACCATATAAAAAAATCATATGTTAAACTTAGACTAGCAACATAGTAAAAAAAATATAAGGGTAATATCATAAAAAAAAGCTTAAAAATTACTATATATTATCAAATAATATCTGTACCTAAAGGTGCTTATAGGCTAGCTATGCCGAGTTCAAGCTCGCTGTAAGCATAATATTAACGTCAAACATGCCTGCCCAAGCCCGACCAATATAAGTCTTTAATTTTGCCCAAACCTGGCTATATTATATTTTTTATAATTTATTTTTAAAATATATATTTTTTAAATTTATCTTTATTAATTTAATATTTTTCTTTTATTAAGTTTAAAAATATAAATAATTTAAATTTTTTTTAATGTTTACACTATAATATTATGTATATGTGTTTTTTATATGATAAGAATTACATAATAAATATAAAATATAAGATTAAAATATATTATATAATAGTAAAATGCTAAGCCGAGCTCAACCTTGGAAGTTGGAGCTGAAACCTGACTTATTTTTTAAATCAAGCCTAATTTTTTTGCCTAAGCTCATTTTTTTTAGCCTAATATTTTTGTCTTAACCCTCCCAAATATTAGGTAGGTAGCCTGGCCCTTAAGTAGGTCTAATCTGTACCCAACCATAGGTAAACAAAAGTTAAAATAAGTGTATAGACAACCCATTTTGTCTAGGGATCCTAAGGCATTGGAGGCTATCATCTAAGGCATTAGAGGTCATTATCTTGGCATCCTTGGGGTTATACAAATGAGCATGGGTTAATTTCACATAACTTTCAACTAAAGTGAGGTAGTTTAGAGAGCTATAGGTATGCGCAAGTCATATTGCTGCATAGATATTGATACCAAGCTCTTACACCAGTAAAAATTCAAATTTTCACATATAGTTTACATATAAGAGAGTTTAATATTGAGATCTAATGAGTTGTATTGATACATAACATGTTTGTCTTGATGTAGACCTTCGCAGTGGCTAAAATTGTGATTTCTGGCCAAATGTATCGATATTCAAGTAAAAGTATTGATACAAGCATATCAAGTATTGATACATATCTCCAAGTCCCAAGACTGGAAACTTTTTTTTTTTGCTTTTGGTATCAATACATGCTTTATTATGTCGATACTCATGGGCAAATGTTACCTTATGTACCGATACAAATGTTTTATGCCAATACACCAAGGCATTTTTGTCTAATTCAAGCCATTTTTTAGCTTTTGCACCATTGATTTGAAAATCCAATTTAAACATGTGTCTTGCACCAAAAATCATCAAAACTCATACTAGGCCTTAGCTTTGGGCTTGTATTTGGATTTTAAACAAAATTTTGAGTCCTAAAGCTAATGACAAGTGACATTCTTTGACATTATGCAAGTTATTGAAAGGTAAGGATGATTTTTCTCCATGCTTACTTGCATAAAATGGATTATTTTTGCCGAGCAAAGTAATGAGTTTGCATGGCAGCTGAGCATAATATGTTGTCTTTGCATGAGATACGTACACCAAAACCCCATAATGCCCTTGCTTTTTGCATTTTTTTTCTTCATTGTCACATAGATATGTATATGCCAACTTTGGCTCAGCTGAGAGACACATAGACACAGAGAGAGCAAAAAATCCTACCATATAAATGTTCTCAACAAAGAAAGCACTCACTTTTACACATTCTCTTAATATCCCTCAACCACCAAGAAATCAAAAACCCTTTTCCATTTTTATAGCTCTTAAGACCACCACTAAAAACCTTTCTAAAACCCTTTATTCCACTCATGTTTCCTCTCAAAACTTCCCCATCCATATCCTAACTGAAAAGCTCTTTCTTGTCATCATTTTATTTCTTCTTAACATAAAAAAACAAAGAAGAATATGGGTTTAAAGTTGCTGCTCAGAAAATAGGATAAAGCTTGAAGCTTTTGGTATATTTCCTCCCCATACTCTACTTATTTCTTATTTTGTAGCATTACATCATACTAGTGACCTCTTTATGTTACCATGAACATTTTAAGATTTTTATACATTATTGTGATAGTCTTAAGATTTTGATGATCCTTTTGATGCCTTATGTTACTTAGATGGTCAAACAGGCCATGTTTTATTTTCATCATCACAACAACCCCTGTTTATGCATTTTTTTCCATGTTTCATCTACTTTCACATGTCCATCTCATATTTGAGTGTTCACCCTAGCATGTCTTGAGCATGTTCATGCATTTCTTGCATCTTGGTAGGCTTCATGAAACAAAAATATCTTTTTGAAAATTTCAGCTTGCTTTTTTTTAAGCATGTTTATATTATCATACATGACTTGATTTTAGATGTCATTTATAAGGCTAACACTCTCATACATCTTACTTGTCATTATCCTACATTTTACCACCTCTTCCATTATCAAAATACCATCTTATTTGTTTAAATGTGTTGTCCATATTCACTGTTATGCATGTTGCATTTCATTCATAACATTTTTGTCAAAAGTATATGCTTATTTGTTATGAAAAATATGATTTTCAAAACCCCCAAGTTAGATCTATGCTACCTCTAATAGATGAAGTTTAACATGGATTTAATGTTTTCACTAAATTGTTCCTCCAATCTTGGGGACAAGTCAAACTTTCCAATTTGGATTCATGGTTGAATAAACTCCCAAATGCTATTTTCTTAGAAACTGATCATTTTATTTGATAAAACATTAAGCCTTGATCTTGAGTTTAATATCCTCATTTATGACATTGTCAACAGGTTGTTTCATCATCCTTAACTATTTCGGTCTTGTGGAATGAATTCATGATGCCTATATCACCCATTTCTTTCTGTCACAGATGTTAAAACATCCTTGGCTTGAGTCTAGTCTTGAGAAACCTAAAAATACCAAAAAATTCCCTTGTTTTTGCTTTGGTAGTACTATGCCTACCATTAAAAAATTATTTTCGAGACCAAACATATTTTTTGGGAATTTTCTAATATTTTTTGATTAGAGAGCATCAAATTAACTTTCTAATGGTGTCTCGTTTGCAATTGAATCTTTCTAGATGAGAGAGTTATGATTTTTTTGAACCTTTGCTATCTGGAAACTTTTAGAACCAATGAACTACATATTGTTTGGGCTATTGTGGCCACCGAATGATTTTTTTTGAATTTTTTTAAAGTAGTTTTCCTTGAAAGTTCATGAAACTTCCTTTCTAGAAAGGAATCATTTGCAATTAAATGATACTAAATGAGTCCAAAATGATTTTTCAAAGTCCATTATGCCTTTTCCCCTATACATGCTGCTAGTGTCAAAACAAACCCAACTACAAAAAAATTAATTATACTTAGAAAGCGATTTTTTAGGATTTTTGAAATATTTTTTCATTAAATCATATCGAGTCATCTTTCTAATGGCATCTCACTCAATTCTGAACACCTCTAAATTTATTTTAAAACAAATTTGAGAAAGAGACAACATAATGTTATCCCTTGTTTTTGCAATTAAAATTAACCTAACTTCCCAGACCACTTTTATCGAGATGTTTAAATTTCTCGAAGTGTATCAATTGACTTTTCTGGGGTCACATTATATAACGTAAGTCGTTTAGACTCAGATCAGGGCTGAAAACAAAAAATAATTTTATTCAAACTCTCGAGGTTCTATTTTCAAAATAGCTTTTATCCAAAATATTTTTTTTCTCTATAAATATTAATTTTTTTTGTTTTTTGGGATACTCCAAGCCTCACTTTCTGAGGAGATACTCCAACCTTGCTTTTCATTCAAAATTTAAATTTTCTCTTTCGGACATTCTTAGGGCTGCTAATCAAGACCCATTTTTAATAGATCTGAAATCTTCACCTTTGCAGATACTCCAACGCTACTTTTCGAGGGGATACTTTAACTCTGCTTTTTGCCTAAAGTTTGAATTTTCTCTCTCCTAAAACTTTTTAAAAGGATTTTTGATCAAAACCTTCTTTTTAACACATCACCGTTGGGGATACTCCAATCGGCCTTTTGAGGGGAGACTCTAACCCTGCTTTTCACCAAAAATCTAAATTCTTTCTCTCGAATCTTGGGTTATTTTAATCAAAACATCCTTTACTATCCCCGAAGTTACTGTCAAATCCAAGCATGTCTCAAAGTTGTCATCCTGGTTATTTGTCAATAATTGAAGACAATTACGAGATAAATCCCGATTGTCCCTCCTTTTCTTTGTCTTTATGTGTGATTGTTCTTATGTGATAGGATTATGTTCTTTTTTGTAATACTAACACATTTCCCTTTTGTAGTGACCATTATGCATTCGTATTTTAAAATCATTTTCAAAAAAATTACATGACAATGCATCACTCTAGTATCTTTCTAGTGCTTGACATAGAATATTTGAATTTCCAAATTTGATTAAAAATTATTTCCATCATAAATCCTTATGTTCCCCATATTTTCGGGGTGCATAGATGACATAAATTTTCTTTAAAAAATCGAATCTGCAATTTATAAGAATTCATGTATTAAATGGATTATCTCAAAATAATGATAAAGTGAAGCCGAATAAATAAAAAATAAAGTGAGACATAGTTAGCGAGTACCAATTTGGGTGTTGTAGGGGTGCTAATCCTTTCCCACGAGTAACCAACTCCTAAACCTAACTGATGAATCTCTGGACCTCATAGACCTTGAAATTAATGTTTCAAGTTTCATAACTCCGAATATTGTTTTCAATAGGCATCCGATCATGCCTAGCCCAAAATGCCCAAAATGATCAAAGGTGACTCCAAATTATGGCCATTTTCCAGTAGCCTCTAAGACTAGTTGGATGAGCGATTCGCTCGGGGGTCTCTCTCCCCTTCATATTATTACAACTAATTCAAATATCAATCGAGGGATAACCCAAAGGCTTAACCACACCACCATATATATAAATATATATTTCTTAAGTCGCGTGTGCTCGCTTTGGATCTTTTGAAGATTAAGGTGTACGTAGTGACAAAGTGCAGAAAGCACTTTCAAAAACTACATTAAATAGTACTTTAATGGTAAAGAGAAAACAAGTACAATATAAGAACACTAAATGACTAAAGAAATTTATGCATCTTGATCAATTCATAAAAATTTCATTCATTTGTCGCTTATAAGTATCACCCCAATGTTTAAAAAATCAAACCTACTAATTAATATCAAACAAATATTATTATATATGAAATTTTTATTAACTCTTTATGATTGCAAAACTAATATTAAAAGTGTATTGCAGAGAATAAAATATATTGCTAAATAACATAAAGAAAAAATAATTTTGTTCTACGAATGTTTTGTTTTAATACTTTATAAAAAAGAATATTGTAAAGAATATAATAATAATATTAATAATTTATGGTTAATTATTTTATATAGAATTTTATTTATATTTTTTGTGAGAGGAATATTTTATACATAATTTTTTAAAAAATTTTAGTTTTCTATATCTTAATTGTCAACAATGTGCCCCTACCCTCATCATGAAGGGAGTATGCGTGGCTTAAAAATATTTTCTCTTAATAAAAAAGTGTCCCCCCTATTAGGACTTTCCCTTTTTAATGTGATTAGAGCAAGAAAGCACGGGTTCTTATCTTCTTTCATGAAAGGAGACCGTCGGACAAATCGCTCATTTACCTAGCCTTGGGTAGCCGCCACGAAGTAGCCAACATTTGGAGTCGCCCCCAATCATTTAGGGCTAGGTGCAATTAGATGCCTATTGAAATCGATATTTCGAGTTACGAAACTCAAAACATCGATTCCATGGTCTATGCATTTAAAGATTCGATGGTTGAACTTAAAAGTTGGTTAAGCACAATGAAGTACAAACCTTCTCTCAATGTCCAAAATTGATACCTTTCTAACTATGTCTTAACTTAGTTTTGGTTTCTTCAGTTTGGACTTGTCACTATTGTAGAGAACCTATTTTATCTGGGTTAACATTTGAAGTATCAGAAGTCATTATCTGAAGTCCCAATAAGGTTATTCGAATAAGCACGGGTTAAGTTCCCACCACTTTCGGCTAAAGTAAAGAGTTCGAAGAGTCATAGTTAAGAAAAATCTTCATTTTTGTATGAATGTCTCAATATATAAGTGTGAGGTATTGATACAAGGCTCTATATCATTCAAATTCCAAAATTTTGCTAGTTGTATTTGTAGACATCCTATTTTGTCTGGGCTAATTTTTAATAATCTGGAGCATGGACGTAAGAGGGCCGCACGAGCTGGAAGCACCCGAGTCAAAGCCCACATGAGCTGGTGGCACCCAAGTCTGAGTCAAAGCTCGCACGAGCTGGTGACACTCGAGTCAAAGCCCACACGAGCTGGTGGCACCTAAGTCTAAGTCAAAGCTCGCATGAGCTGGCGGCACCCGAGTCAAAGCCCACACGAGCTGATGGCACCCAAGTCTGAGTCAAAGCCCGAACGAGTTGGCGGCACCTGAGTCAAAGTCCACACGAGCTGATGGCACCTGAGTCTAAGTCAAAGCCCGAACGAGCTGGCGGCACCCGAGTCAAAGCCCACATGAGCTGATGGCACCCGAGTCTGAGTCAAAGCCCGCATAAGCCGGCAGCACCCGAGTCAAAGCCCACACGAGCTGATGGCACCCGAGTCTGAGTCAAAGCCCGTATGAGCTGGCGGCACCCGAGAAAAAGCCCACACGAGTTGGTGGCACCCAAGTCTGAGTCTAAGCCAACACGAGCTGGTGGCACCCAAGTTCAAGTCCAAGCCCACACGAGTTGGTGGCACCCAAGTTTGAGTCAAAGCTCGCACGAGCTGGCAGCACCTGAGTTAAAGCCCACACGAGCTGGTGGCACCCGAGTCTAAGTCAAAGCCCACACGAGCTGGCGACACCTGAGTCAAAGCCCACATGAGCTCATGGCACCCAAGACAAAGCCCACATGAGCTGGCGGCACCTATGTCAAAGCCCGTACAAGCTGATGTGACCCATGCCGAAGTTTGCACTAGTTGGCAGCAGTTGGGTCAAAGCCCATATAAGTTGGTGGCACCAAGTTTAAGTCAAGGCCCACATAAGCTGGCGACACTTGAGTCAAAGTTCGCACAAGTTGGCGGTACCCACTTCAAAAATCCACAATACTCTATACCTGCCTAAGGGGGTCAAACCTTAGAAAACCTAACACCTTAATGTTCTGGGGAGCGTTAGTCCACCCTGGACAAAATAGTGTTTATTTATCTTTGCCCTGTACCTGATTCTTAGTAATGGTTAAAGAGGGGTAGCTGTAGATACCTTATTTTCTCTAGGCTAATTTGCAGTAATCTGAAGCATCGACGTGAGAGGGGGCGATGATTTTATCACACTTTTTATATATTAAGTCATGCGCTCTATTTGGGATGAATTTAGAGAGTCAGGCCTACAACTAGCCATGTCTTACTTGGTTCTTAGCTTTCTCATTTTTTTATCATTATTTAACTATAATCCTTTTCTGTTTTTGTCTACTAATCTTTTACCTCTCATGATTTAGTCTTGTTGTTGCAAAGGACTATCTTGCTTTGAAATAAATATCAATTTGATAAGTGGTAATAAGTGATAAAAAAAGGTTTGATTTGTTTCCATGACACATACTATGCACTTTTATTTTCATTGGGTTCTTACTAAACTTAGTGTTGTCACAACATGGACCGGATATGAATCCTAATGAAGCTCAACTTAACTGGCCTTCACTCTTATCAAATGTATTATTATTTTATATTCTCTTATTTGAATAGGCAATATCATTATTGACATCTTTTTATTTTTGAGGACTGGATGGTTATAGACATTTTATTTTGTCTGAGCTAATTTGTAGCAATCTAGAGAATGGACATGAGTCACCCAACAAAAAAGTATTTTGAGGAAGGTTAAGAAGTCCTAGGGATCATATCAAAAGTAAATGCAAAGATGTGGCATCAAATGACATAGTTTAAGGTATCCGGGGACAAAAGATATGAGAAAATTCACAATTTTACTTAAATGTATTGATATATGGTTTTCATGTATCGATACAATGCTGAAACGTGCCAAAATTTTGAAATGTCCCCATTTATATCAATACAACATGTAAATGTATCGATACATAAGCCTTTGTATCGATACAGGACCTCATGTATTGATACTAGGCCATGCTAGGACCAAAATATGCATTCTGTAAAGAAATGTATCGATACATATCAACATGTATTGATACAGTGGTTCATAGTGTAGATACAATGGTTCATAGTATCGATACAATGATTATTGTATCGATACAATGTTCATTGTATAGATACACACAAGGTTTTGGACCAAATATATCGATACATTATGCAATGTATTGATACATGAAGGCCATTTTCACGATCTGGGCACTTTTGACTTGTCCACCATTGATCCAAAACTCGATTTTGACTCATTTCTTTGCATCAAGAAAGATTAAAACAAATGTCAAATTATGAACTTAGACTTTTAAATTAATCAAAACATTTTTTAAAGTCTAAATTAGGTCAAAAGGGTCAATGTCATTTGATCACCCTACTCTTCTTTAATTATTGGCCAATATCTCCATCAGCCACCCTAGTTGCTGGAAAATCATTTCAACATTTAAACCAGCCACCCTATGCCCATCACATTGGCAGCAAGCTACCTCCTATCGCCA
>JAQSVH010000009.1:3951283-3968696 GCA_029448705.1 Adansonia digitata
AAATCCATCACTTTTGTCCAAATTTCTTTCAAAAATTCAAATCTTTTTTATTCCTAAACTATTCCCCACCATTGTTTATGCGATTGATTATGGATTTATTCATTACACTACACCAATTGCAAACCAATTTTAGCGCTTATTACCTGTTTGACAAAAATCCTCAAATAGCTTTTTACCCACTCAACTTGTTCCCTTACCCCCTGCTCGACAAAAGTCCTCAAACACACTTATGGCTCCTAAAACCAAACAAACAGCAGATCGTCAAGGTCCCATCACCCGTGCCTCCATATTTTTCACTCGTCAACCAACCCCGGCCTAAAATCAATCCTTCTTTAACTTGTGCTTTCGCAATGCATGGGCTCAAGAAAGTTTCACCACCATTTATGCTTGGATGCCCATCCAACAATGTCGAGTTATCGACTTTCCTTTTCTCCAATCCATTAACTATCCTTACCTTTAGATCTTTGAAACTTTTAGATGGACCAAAATCCTTTCCTTAAATGTTTCGGTATGTGAAAATCTTGTTTGTGCCTTCTTTAGTAATGCCTCTCTTGTCATTGATAACCACAATAATGTCATTGCTATTCGGTCCTATCTTATGGGATAAGATCTCCTTATCAACATAGCTTCTTTAGCATATGCCTTTGATTTTTTGAAAGAAAGCGTCATCCATGAAGGCTCAGTTCCCGCCACATTATGCACCCCTCACAATAAAGCCACGCTCTTTCCTTCGATTGATAGCTTACTCCATCTTATCATTTCAAATATGCTCCATTCACATGAAACCAAACATACTTTGATTAGTGATGTGGATTATTGGTGGCTACATATGATTCAATCCATCAACGTCCAAATTTAGCTTGTTTTATATTTATGGACCTTATTCTATGCGTATGTGGTTATCATAGCCTTCTTTATGGCATGGCCTTGAGTTACTACTTTGACACTCAAGATTTCAATCTTTCATGCGACCCTAAAATTATGGTAACCATATACCGCTACATTGGTCGTAAATTTATGGGACTTACTGGATATGAAATTCAAGGTGGTGACTTTGTTCCAAAGGCTCATCGATAGCCATAACTTGAGCAACCAGATGCTCTTGATCCCGATGATCATGATGAAATGGAGCATGATGAGCCTCCTCCACCTCTGGCTCCCGCACTTATGGATATTCCCATGATGTTCACATCTATTATGGGCCATTTTAATGCACGGAAGGGACGATTCAACACCATTGATGCTCGTCTCTCTATTCTTGAGCTAAGTCACCGAGCTCTAACGAAGCAATTCCATGCTTTCTCTGTTACCTTTCCTCGTGTGCCTTCACCTACTCCTCATCCACTGAGGATCCTTCGATCGATGATATCTAGTCAACTTAGACACATTTATTAAATTGTCAAACTTTATGTCTTTAAGATATCATTTTAAGATCGTTAGGATTTCTCTTTATTTATTGGCCTTTATGATTTTAGGTTTCTTCGCTACCCTATGTTTTGCATTTTTTGGAACATATTTTGCTTGCTTTATTAATTTATGCTACTTATGCTTACTTATGTCTATTTATCCTTAATTCTATTTTGATATAACAAAAAGGGGGAAAAAGACCTTAAATTTGCAATATGATGCTTTCCATAAATTGATTATGCATATGTTGAAACCCGAATTGCATGTTAAACATAAACTTGATTCCTTAAGCTTAATTTCTAATCTTAGGTAATTTATTGAGGGGGAGTCATTTCTTTTGTTACTTAAAATAAATTAAAAAAAACCATTGCCTTATTGAGGGGGAGTTATTTTTCCGTTAAACTCAAACATAAGTAAATTTATCTTAAGTTTTGTTATATCAAAAAGGGGGAGATTGTTAACCTTGATTTCAGTTTTCATATAACTAACAACTTAAGTTAAATTAATACTCAACTTGGTATTTGTGTTTAAATTGAAAAGCATCTTTAAAAATACTAAGTTTGTAATTTGTCAAAAATTATATATTTATACTTAAAACAATTCTTGAGATATGTTTAAGTCAACAAAAATCATTTCATAAACAGTTTTGAAAGTTAGTATCGATGCAAAGAACAAGTGTATCGATACTGTAAAACCCCTTAAATGTATCGATACAAGTGTATATGTATCGATACATGCTGCTTAGTATCGATACTCACTCCATGAGTATTAATACAAGGCTTGGAGTAGACAAGGTTTATATGAAACCCTAAATGTATCGATACAAGTGTGTATGCATCGATACAGGCTGCTTAGTATCGATACTCACTCCATGAGTAACGATACAAGGTTTCGCAGTAGCCTAGGTTTGGGTGAAACCCTCATATATATCGATACAAAGATATCGATACAAGGTTTGGCAGTAGCCTAGGTTTGGCTGAAACCCTCATATGTATCGATACAAAGGTATCTGTATTGATGCAGCTTGCTTAGTATCGATACAACAAGTTGTAACGGTCACTTTTTTGAATTATGTATCGATACTATTGGTATTTTATCGATACTATAGAGCACGATTGAACGGAAATAAGCATTTATGAAGGCTATAATGGCTTTCTAACCACCACTTTAAATGCTTAACATCTTTGAATCAATTTCCAGCTATAAATAGAGATTCCAAATAGCTGAAGAAGTAGAGATACAAATTTCATTGAATCATTGAACAACAAAAGCTCAAAATCATTAAATTCATTATTTTCCACTTGTATCAATTCATGCTCTTTAAGTCTATTTGTATCTCATTCTTCTTGTGCTTAAATTCCAGCAAACATCTGCCAACTAGAGGTTCAATTTGTTTGCAAAATACTTTTTTCATTTTACAAAAGGGGTTTGTGTGAAAGTGAGTAAAAATATTTGAGAGTATGGGGTATAATTCTGAAAGTAATTGAAAGGTTCCATCTAAGCCTTAAAAGATACTTATGTAAGGTTATACCTTAGCCTTAAAAGTAACAATTTCCTTAGTGAATTGTAGAAATCACCTTGGTCAGAAGGTACCAAGAAGAGAGGATGTAGGTGCCGAATTAAAGGACTGAACCTCTATACATCCATTGTTGGTTTTTCTCTTCCTTATTTTATTTTTAATTTTCAAATTTACAAAATTTTTATAGAACTAATTCACCCCCTCTTGGTTTAATCTCTTCTTTAAAGCTAACATTTTCAAAAGGGCTTTTGATAAAAACCTTCTTTTAAATAGATCCAAAACCCATACCATTAAGGATACTCCAATCCTATCTTTTGAGGGGATACCCTAAACCCTTTTTTGATTAAAAATATAAACTCTCTCTCTCGAATATCTCAGGTTATTTTAATCAAAACCTTTTTTTGTCCTTTAAGGCATTATCAAATTCAACAATGTCTCACAGTTATCATCTTGGTTATTCTTCAATAAACGAAGATAATTACGAGATACATTTTGCTCATCCCTCTTTTTTTTATATTTTTATGTGTGATTGTTCTTATGTGATATTATTATATTTTTTCGTCTTACTAATACCTTTTATTTTTGTAGTGACCATCACATATTCATATTTGAAAATTGTTTTCAAAAAATTTAAAAGGCAATGTTTCACGTTGGTATCTCTAGTGCCTGATACGAAATATTCAAATTTTCAAAATTTAATCTAAAAATTATTTTTCTAAAAAATCCTTATGTTTTCCATATATCTAGGCCTCATAGATGATATAAAATTTTTTTCAAGACTCGAATCTATAATTTTCACAAAAATTCATGCATTAAAGGAGATTATGTTGAAATAATGATAAAGTGAAACCAATTAAATCAAAATTGAAATAAGATATAGTTAGCAAGTATTGATTTCGAGCATCATGAGGTGATAATCCTTTCCTACGCGTAAATTAACTAAAGAACCTAACCAACTAATCTTTGGACCTTATTGATTTTGAAACCAATGTTTCAAGTTTTATAACTTGAAATATTGTTTTTAGTAGCCATCTGGTCATGCCTAGCCCAAAATGATAGGTGGCAACACCAAATTTATGGCCACTTTATGTTAACCTTTTAGAACTAGTTGAATAAGTGATTTGCCTATGGCTTTTCCCCTCTATGCCACTACTCTTAATTCAAATCTTGATCAAGGGATAACCCAAAAGCTCAATCACACCACCATATATATCTTTTAATTCGTGCGTGCTCATTTCAGATCCTTCGCAGATGAAAATGGTACATGGCAATTGAACTCTCATAGCAGGCCATGTTCTGTGAACTTATTTTACTCAATAAGCAATCATATGCTATCCCTAAGTATCTATACTTCAACTCACGAGATTAGCTGCATGCATCAAATACGTGAAAACTTAACATATACTAGTCTTTGTGCATTGTGACGTAGCATGCCTCTTACTCTAGCATAGCACCACCTGAATTACTTGAAGTGGGGATGCATACGACTTAAAAAGAATTCTCAAGAATTGCATTTGGGTTATCCCTTGATCAAGATTTGAATTATGTGTGAAATGATGATAAAAATGGGAAGGATCATTAGATGAATCGCTCAAACAATCAGTGTTGGATGGCCATTACAAAGTGGCTAAGGACTTAGAGTCACTATCAATCATTTTAGGCTAGGCATGATCGAATACCTATTGAAAATGATATTCCAAGTAATGAAAATCAAACACCAATTTCATAGTCTATAAGGTCCAGAGATTTGTTGGCTGGGCTCAAGAGTTGGTTATGCGTGAGAAAAAATTAGTAACCCCATGATGCCCAAAATCAATACCTACTACCCATTGCTTACTTCGGTTTCAATTTATTCAATTTCGTTTTGTCATTATTTTGATATAATCCCCTAATGCATGAATTTTATGTAAAATTGTAAATCCAAGTTTTAAAACAAAATTAAAATCATGTATGCTCCTCGTAGATATGGGGAATATAGGCATTTTTTAGGAAAATGGTCTTTAAATGTAGCTTTAAAAATTGGATATTCTGTGTCAAACACTAGAGAGATACTGATATGGAACATTGCCTTATAGTTTTCAAAATTCATTTGGAAAAATGAGTGTAAAACGAGCATCGTAAAAAAATGTGTTAGTAAGAGGAAAAAAGAGTAATAATATTGCATAAAAAGATAACACACAAAAGCATAGCAAAAGAAAGGGCGATCAAAGTTGTTTCTTAATTATATTTAATTATGGAAAAATAGATGTGATAATAATTTTGAAACACATTTGGACTCGGTGGTCACTTGAGTTGTAAAAGAAATTTTGATTAGAAAACTCAGGGATGTCGGAGAGAGAATTCAGATTTCAAGTGAAATTTGAAAAATGAGGTTGAGTATCCCCTCAAAAGGTCAGGTTAAGGTATCCCCAATGCTAAAGATTTTTTACATGTGCAAAAGAGAGTCATGATTAAAAACCCAAAACAGCTTAAGAGAGAGAAAATTTAGATTCTTGGGTGAAAATCGAGGTTGGAGTATCCCTTCTAAAAAAAGGATTGAAGTATCCTTAATAGTGACAATTTAGACATGTTTAGTTCTAATTAAAAGCCCCTATGGGTCCGAGAAAGAGAAGATTTTGAATGAAAAGCTGGGTTGGAGTATCCCTTTAAAAGGTAGGGTTATAGTATCCCTAATGATAAAGATTTTTATATCGAATGAGAAAAAAGATATTTTAATCAAAAGGTATTTTGAAGATTAAAATCGATGATTTGAGTAAAATTTAAACTCTTGTTTTGGCCTTGACCAAGCTTAAGGGGCTACTATTGTAGTATGTAACGCATGAGGAGTCAACTAGACGCATTTCGATACATTTAAACATCTTGATAAAGGTAGTCTAACAAATTGGGTTAATTTTAATTCCAAAAACAGATGATAGCATTTGAATTTATTATGCATTCATTCGAAGGCTTTTAAGGAAAAATAAGGAATATTTGGAAAGGTAACTCGATAAGGATTAGCATAAAAATATTTTAAAAGTCCTAGAAAATTGCTTCCTAAGCAGAATTAGTTTTTGACGTTGGGTTAGTTTTAGCATCGATAGCATATGCAGAGAAAAGGTGTAGCAAACTCTAAAAAATTGCCTCAAACTCATTAAAGATTGTTAAATCACAAACAATACCTTTCTAGAAAGGGAATTTCACAAATTTTTTTAGGAAAAATGTTTTAAAAATTCAAAAAATCCATTTGATAGGCGAAAACGATCCAAACAGAATGCAAATTGTTGATTTTAAAAGTTCCAAACAGCTAAGGCTTGAAAAATTGTAACTCCCTTATCTGGAATGGTCTAGGTGCAAATAAGACATCATTTGAAAGTATTTTGATGATCTTTCAAAGAAAATATCAAAAAATTCTGGAAAAATGTGTGTAGGCTCCAAAATGATTTTTTAAGTGGTGAGCACAGTGCTACCTAAGCAAAAACAATGGAGTTTTTAAGTATTTTAAGTTTCTTAGTACTAAACTTGAGCTAAGGACGTCTAAATATTCTTGATAAAAAGAAATGGGTGACATGAGCTTAAGAACCTTATTTACACAATATTGGAATAGTTTGAGACAATGAATCAACTCATTAACCATGTGATCAACAAAAGCATTAAGCCTTAGAAAAATGTCTAAACATTTTAAAATTAGTTGAAGGCTATTTTATTTTGGAAACTAGAACTTTTAACTTCATTTAACCATGAATCCAAACATAGAAAACTTGGTTTGTCCCCGAGATTGGAGAACCAATGTTGTGAAAACATTAAATCCATGTCATCCTCCATTTATTGGAGGTAACATAGATTTACCTTGGGAGTGTTTTAAAAAATTAGATTTTTGCAGTCAACAAGCAAACATTTTGATGAACATGTTAAGAACAAAATATGACATGCATGAAAATGAACATAGACAACACATCTAAATAAAAAGATGACATCTTAGCGAGAAAAAGATGGTTAAAATGCAAGGAAATGAGTAAAAAGGATACATGGACATATTAACTTCATAAAATGACATCAAGAATCATTCTATGAAAAAATGATATGAACATATTCATAAAGGAAAATCATGCTAAAATTTTGAAAATGACATTTTTATTCTCTGAAACCTACCAAAATGCAAGAAAATACATGAATATGCTTAAGACATGTTGGGGTGAACATTCAGTTATGAGTTGAACATGTAAAGGTGGATGAAACATGGCAAGAAATCCATAAATAAAGACTGTATGATGGTGAAAATAAAACATGGCATGGTTAGCCATCAAAGCATAAAAAGGATCATCTAAAACCTAAAACTACTATAACTGAGGCCATAATAATGCATGGGAATCCTAAAATGGTCATGGTAACATGAAAAAGCTCACTAAGATGATGCAAATATTGAAAACAAGAAAATAAATAGAGTACAGAGAAAATACACCAAAAAGCCTCAAACTTTGACATTTCTTTTGGGCAGTAGCTATAGTTATTTTTTACCATCTTTTTGTTGTTGATTAGCAAGAAAGTAATGAAAAGGAGCTTTTAGTTATGCTGTTGATAAGGGGAGTTTTAAGAGGAAGAATGAATGGAATAAAAGGCTTTGGAAGGGTTTTTAGTGGTGGTTTAAAAAACTTACAAGAATGGAAAAGGGTTTTAAGAGTAAAAATGAGTGGAATAAAAGGCTTTGGAAGGTTTTTTAGTGGTGGTTTAAAAAAGTTATGAGAATGGAGAAGGGTTTTTGGTTTTTAGTGGCTGAGGAACGTTGAAAGATTGTATGAAAATGAGTGTTTTCTATTGAGAATATGTGTATAGAGCCTCCTTTTAGTTAAGCTAAAGTTGGCATATATAACCATCTGAATATGAAGACCAAAAAAATGCAAAAGGTAAAGGTATTATGGGATTTTCGCCATGTATTATATGATAGCTTTGGGATTATATCCAGCTAGTTTTTTTTTTCCATTAGCTGTAGCAAGCACAGTAGTGAAGCAAGGAGGTTGAAATTGTCAACAACATGGAGAAAAGCCAAGTATGCCCTAAACTAACTATTTTTTTCATACAAATATCCTAGTTTCAAGCCATTTTGGGCCTAAAAAATTTGTTAAAACACAATTATAGGTCCAATGCTGGGGCTTGGTATGGATTTTGATGATTTTTTATGCTAAAAATGTGTTTAAATTGGATTTTAAGTTTATTAGTGCAAGGCTGTGACAACAACATAAACAAGGCAAAAATGCCTTGTGGTATCAATAAAAGGCTTCTTATATCAATTCTAAGGGCCAATTTTAGCTTCAGGTATTGATACCATGAAGTTGGTATTGATACTTAGGCTTGCTATATCGATACAATAAAACTTTATATTCATACAAAGAACAAAAATTTTCCTAGGTATCGAGAGTTTTCACCTATATCGATACAAACTCCTTCAAAACACTTTTTAGCTCTGAAATAAGTTTGCATTGATACTAGAACCCTCTGTATCAATACCACAACCAAAATTTGTCAATAAATTGATACTTCATGTGTTGTATTGATGCACTATGGCCAAGTATCAATACTATACCTTTTGGTATCTATTTAAGTAGCAAAAATATAGATTTTTCTTACCTTTGACTCTTCGAACTCCTTACCTTAGGCAGGAATGGTGGACAACTGACCCAAACTTATCTGAATAACCCCAATGATGACTCAAAAAGTGACATCTAATGCCTTGAATGCTATCCCAGACAAAATAGGGTGTCTACACATTGTCAATGCCCTTTGTTGAAAACACAATGGCAAAAAACATTTTGAAACATAGCTTTAATGCATAAAATCCCATAATTGTAACACATTACAATTCCTTTGTAAGCCAATGCGACTCATAGGCTTTATCTTCATAAGATATTCATAGTGATTATCAAATAACATCTTATGGATAAAGAAATACCTCTTTAACATTAATAAAATCTAATGTTTGTTTACGTGAAATCACTAAATGCTAGTGCTTTACAAGCTACAGCAATTGGCTTGCAAAGTTTACACTAACGAAACTCTAGTAAGTGACTAATCTCACCTAGCTAAAATATATTAGTGACAACTGCAAGTCAATTGGAATTTTCATAATGGCCATTTAGTGTTAAGTCAGGTGTGCAATTTATTTTTATATCTTAGTCCCAACAACACGAGTAAAAAAAAAAGAAATTTACCTATCTTAAGTCTAGCATGTCGAATTCATGTTTAGCCTATTGCAAGGACTATAATAGTATGTGCATATAAATATAGTTGAATTTACTTATCACAAAACAATATGTACATATCACTATAATATCATGTACGTATAACTAATACGTTATGTACACATATTTATGTATATTTAGTAAAATTCAAGTCTAAACCCTAATTAGTTACTTCACAAAATCATTTAAAACTATTTCATGATAACTTCACTAAGAAATACTTTTAAGAAACGGAGATAATGTATATAAACATAGCAGTATAAAAATATGTGTGTATAGGATAACTATATGTACATTTAATAAAAATATATGTATATGTTTTTGTGACAATTTCAACTCTAAACCGTAATTAAATACTCCCTAAATCATGCAAAATTACTTGATGACAACAACTCCTTATATATATTTTAAGAAAACATGCCCCTTTATATGTAGATACAAGAATAAAGTATGTATACATAGTTATATGTACATTTTAAAAGGTATATGTACATTTTTATACTGTTACAATTTTGACTTTAAACAACTATCAATTACTCCCTAAAACACTTAACATACTCTAACATAACTTCATTAGGAAACACATTTGAGAAAACAAGCCCACTTATATGTATATAAAATCATAAATATATGTACATATAGGTTGCTTGTATCTACATTCAACAGAAATATTTGTACATTTTTATATTGTCACAAATTCAACTCTAAATCCAATCAATTGCTCCCAATATAATTCAAAACCGCTCTATAGTTTAGGCCTTAGTTAGAATTACTTTATGAAATCAAGCTCACTTATATGTATATGTAAGTATAATAGAATGTAAAGACAAATATATGTACATTATATTTTTCGGATTGATAATGTACATATAGCTATTACGTTTAACAACTAAAGTTTAATGAAACTTACTTCAAGAAACTTAGCTAACACTTGGGTTGTTCTAACAACAATACGTATTTGTTTATTTGTAACTATCAAGTAACCAAAATCCAACAAGTTAATAATTAAAAGAAGTTTCTCCTTCACAAAAAAAAGAAACCTTTTTTTTATCATGAGTCATATATATTTAAATCCATGTTACAACTCAAACAAAAACATGCAAATAGAACCTAAAACTTGCAAATAAACAACAACCTATCATTAAAAATTAGATTTAAATTTGCAATATTAAAAACAAAAATGAAATGAACATATCTTAACTTTCTCCATCTTCATGTATTTTTTGAATAATGGAATAGGGAATGAAGAAACAACAACGACGAGTAGGGTAAAGATCGATGGAGGAAAAGATTACGAAGGTTAAAGTAAATCAGAAACAGATAACACAATATTAAAATTTAGATTTAAAATTATAATATTATAAATAAAATTTAAAATAACATGCCTTAACTTTCTTGGTTTTCAAGTTTTGTGTTCATAATGGAATGGAAATGGATGAAACAACACAAAGTGTTTTTGCATGGACCAAGGAAACATGTCAAATGGCTAAGGAAAGTTTTAAGAGTTTGAGAAAGAGAAAGAAAGAGAGAGGGAGATTTAAGTTTGTTTGTAATTTTTCATTAAGGGTAAAATAAACATTTCGGTTTTCTTTCTAACAGTTTTCATCTTTCCTATCTTTTATATCATTATTTGGTATTGGACTTTTTCAAACAGATTATGAGTGGAGTGATTGTTTTTCAAATTTTTAATCAAAAAAATAATATTTTTAAAGGTTAATGTACAAATCGACTCCTAAGCTATATTAGTTTTCATAGTTTGGTATTTTAAAAAAAAAATCATTATTTAGTACTTAAAACTTTGCTTCCATCACCCATCTTATTGGTGGGCTAACAATTGATGGCGTATCATTTTTTAACCAATACAAATGTGACTTTTGGCATTGTTAATATATCAATAATGCCAAATCAACATTTTAAACTTTTTTATTTTAAATTTACTTTTTTAATTAAAAATTTAAAATAAAAATAAAATTTTTAAAAAATTTTATTTAATATAAAAAAATTCAAAAATACGATGAGCAATGCCTTGTGTCAATGTTTATGAGTTAAAAAATAACACGTTATCAATTATTAACTCATTGACTCATGTGGGTGGCGTAAATAAAATTTAAAATCTAATTATTAATTTTTTTAAAATATCAAAACATAAAAAGTAATATAATTTGGATACCAATTTATTTATTAACTTTATTTTTATTAAAATATTCAAACAAAGAAAAAAGAATTACAGCCACGGTGGCATTCGACTCGTTGTTGAATAATTCCATGCTTGAAAGTTGAAACCGAAATCGGAGGATAGAGAGAGAGAGTAGCACATAGTAATTGGAATCGGAAAGGAAAATAAAAGAAAGGTAACGACAAAAGTGACGGGGAATCTACAAAGCACACAGATCTTGCCCTGGAGAACCAAAAGCAAAATAAAATTAAAAGAAAAAGAATAAACAAAGGAGGGCAACGGGACACGGGGAAAGACATCAGCAGCTGACCATAAGACAGGGACATATGAAGAAATGGGTTGCCTATGAATATGCATTGATGCTGTATATGGTAAAGGGTAAGGACTTCTGCTTTCGCCCTTTCTTTATTTTTTTTTAAGTGACTTTATTAAATTTAATTGCCTGTTTGGTTGGGTAAAGCTTTGTCATTCTATCTATCATCGTCAAGGTCTTGGGTCTACTCTTGAGTTTTTTTTCTTTTGAGTATCTCAGTATCCTTCCATCCATCCATATATTTAAGCATAATAATAAGAAGATTAATTGAAGATGATTTGATATCGATAGTGAAATCGAAAATTATCTTTCTCTCCCACTCAAAGTTGAAACTGTGAAACATAGTAACAAATTACGAAAATAGGAAAGGAAAAAAATGAGTAAAACAAGCTCGGGGACGAAACCCACAATGGTTCTTCCCTACCAGACCCCAACCCTCTCGGATCATTACAGCATAGGGAAGAAGCTTGGGCAAGGCCAGTTTGGGACTACATACCTCTGCACCCACAAGCCAACAGGGCAGCACTACGCCTGCAAGTCAATCCCAAAGCGGAAACTGATTTGCCAAGAGGACTACGAAGACGTTTGGAGAGAAATCCAGATAATGCATCACCTCTCCGAGCACCCACATGTGGTCAGGATCAGGGGCACCTACGAGGACCAGCTTTCTGTGCACTTGGTCATGGAGCTTTGTGAGGGTGGTGAACTTTTTGATAGGATAGTCAAGAAAGGTCATTACAGTGAGAGGGAGGCTGCTAAGTTGATCAAAACCATTGTTGGAGTTGTTGAGGCTTGCCATTCTCTTGGGGTCATGCACAGAGATCTTAAGCCTGAGAACTTCTTGTTTGATACTGTTGAGGAAGATGCCGCCCTCAAGGCCACTGATTTTGGGTTGTCTGTTTTCTACAAGCCAGGTTTATTCTTTTCAATCTTTTCCCCTCAGATTAATTTTCACTGATGTCAGATTATGTTTTCTTTGGGAAACTAGGGTTCGCATTTGATTTGGAGTGAAATCCTGTTCGGGGTCCTGAAATAAATAATGAAACACATCAATTTTGTTTTCAGTGATATGAGCACTGTGATTTTGCACGTCTTAGTGTGGAAAGGAGGGGAAGGGAATGGGAGATACGGCTTAGTAGCATTAAGGTGTTTCAATAGTCAATAGGAGGAAGGGATTCTGGCAAATGAACCGACTTGCAGGAGGTGGAAGTAGTCAGGGGAAGAAAGCATGAGATGCTTTTGTTATGTATATAATACATGATACATACATACGGTGGGAAGGCCAATGGGCTAAAAATTTAAAGGAGGAAAAGGAAAGGCTTATTAACTGGAATGCAACAAAGTTAGTTATGGAAACTAAGATAATTTAACTTGTTGAGAGTATGGCCTTTAATAGTTCAGATCTGATGAAAAGAATTTATATAGCTGAGCATAACTAGTTTGTACTTGAGGATTACTTGAGTTTGCTAGGTTGAAAGGGAAGAGGAATGGCTTGCACATATGCGTGAATCCATGCACTGGCAGTGCATAGCATGTTGCAATGACCTTTCAGAACCAGAAAACCCAAGAAGTTACTAATATGCTGTACTTGAGGATTACTTGAGTTTGCTAGGTTGAAAGGAAAGAGGAATGGCTTGCGCATATGCATGAATGCATGCGCGGGGTTGGCACTGCATAGCATGTTGAACCCAAGAAGTTACCAATATGCTGTTACTAAAGTTTTTGTGCCAGTAATTGCTAAGATAAGCAATAGAAAATGTTGAAGGAAAATCATTTTAACATATCATGTGTGATTTAATAACAAGCTCTTTTCTTATTCTATAGTTATGTAGCGTTTTTGCTATGGAGGAAAAACTTTTAAGATCTGTATTATGTTTTCTTCACCCTGTTTAACGTTGCTGAGTGTCATAAACTTTTGAGCATGTCTTATTAAATTGTTCTTTTGTATCATTCTTGCAAAAACTCATACTTTCCCCTATCTTTCCAGGCGAATCTTTTTCTGATGTTGTTGGGAGTCCATACTATGTTGCACCAGAGGTTTTACGCAAGCATTATGGACCTGAAGCAGATGTGTGGAGTGCTGGTGTTATTCTGTACATATTATTAAGTGGGGTGCCTCCATTTTGGGCAGGTAAAGATTTTTGAGTGTATATATTGCTGGTAGAAAAAGGTTTTTAAGAGTTGAAAGGAATTTCTTTCTTACAATTCCAAATCTGATTGTTGGCGATGTTCTCGCGTTCCTTCCAGAAACTGAGATGGGGATCTTCCGGCAGATTTTACAAGGGAAAATAGATTTTGATTCAGAACCATGGCCTGCTATTTCTGAAAGTGCAAAAGATCTCATACGAAAAATGCTTGACTGCAATCCTAAGAGAAGGCTAACTGCTCATCAAGTATTATGTAAGTTTCTTTTGCTGCATAAAAGGGTAATAGATTTGTCAAATAAGACTGCAATTGTTTTTGGGAACTTAAATTTGGAAGAAGGGATTTCGATTTCAGTTTAATATAAATCATGTGGTACAACTTGTGAAAACATGATGTTCGTAATTATTTCAAATTCATTCATTTGCTTGATCTCTACTTAATGATGCATTTGAAATACCTGAATAAAATAGGGAATTTAAATCCAGCTTTTTATGCTATCTCAAATACATATGTCTATTGAATCTTAACTAGTATTTACGTAATGTTTGCCTTCATCCTCATCATTGATATACAAACCAAGTCCTAATCCAATTTCCCAAATTTATGGTCTCAAGCATAGCAAAAGAATTGTTAGGAAATTTACTGCTGATGTTCCTCATGACCTTATGGTGGTAATCATTTATACCAGGCCACCCGTGGATCGTAGATGACACAATGGCGCCCGATAAACCTCTTGATTCTGCAGTATTGTCACGCCTGAAGCAGTTCTCAGCAATGAACAAACTTAAGAAGATGGCTTTGCGAGTAAGTAAATGCATAATATGTATTTTAATTAGATAGCTTATAAGTTCTTGGAATACTAAAGCTTCATTATTTTTCTGTTTAACATTTCTGTTTTCAAGTTCATTTGGAAAATTTTCATTGCATCAATATTAGTTAGGTTCAACATGAGATGTACAGATTTCTTATATTTGAAGCATTTAGAATTGTAGTTATTAAGTCTCAGAGCAATTTCGCTAGCTCCTGTTAGCTTCATTTTTATTTTTATTTTTTTTACGTACGTGGAATACTATATGCTGTGTAGATATTTGTTCCTCTGATGTATTTTTCTTAATTGTTCTGATGAGTTGATACCCTTTCTCAATTTCTCTTATGGAAAATGCTTCAAGGAGGATCAGTGTGAGATTATCTATGTTGCTATTTTCCCTTTTTATTGGCAAATGCGCAAATTTCTTACTAGTTTGTATGACCTTTCTAGTTTAACTTTGGAGCTATTGTGACATTGTTATAATGGCACAAGTAAATCCAGTGAATATTATCTGCCTAATATATGTCTAAGCTAGTACTATCTCATGCCTTCAGGATTAGAGTTGTATTTTCTTAAGAAAATCCACGTTAAGGCTTTGCTTCGTACGGTAGGAATAAATTTGAAAAGATGGAAAGATTGGAGGAGGAGAAAATTGACAAGATAGAAAAAATATTTTTTTTTCTTTCCATTGGTGTGCTTAGTAGGAAAGATGGAAAAGTGGAAAGAAAAAAATAATTTTTTCATCTCATTGCTTGGTATGATTGAAAAATGAGAAGAAAAGTAAAAATTATATTATTTTATCATTTTACCCTTCGTAAATTTAGATGAAAAAGCAAAATCTAGAAAATATAGCTAACCTTGTAATTATATGCACTTGACTTACACCACTTCCATTTTCTTTCCTCTTTTCTTTCCAATTTGAGTTGATTTGTTTTTTTATTAATAAGTGAGGAAAATGATAATTTTTCCAATTTTCTTTCCTCTCACTTTTTTTGCCAACCAATTACTTTCAACATTCATTTTCTTTTCACTTTTCTACCCTCCTTTATCCATACTTTCACTTTTTCACCCAACCAAGGACACCCTAAATGTTGTACCACTCTATCAACATTGAATTAGATGAGAATGACATGAGATATTGTCGCCACTACTTAGTTACAAAAAAAACTCTGCTATATGATCTACAGCAAATCCTCTTGAATTATTACACCAGGTCACATGCCCAAAATATTTTTCTTCAACAATCCCTTGATCATTAGCATCTTGTTTATTTATTCTATGAAATTTCATAGGATTTGTTGACCTGAAGATCAACATCTTAAGCTTGGTGTACATGCTTATGGCCAAGGCCTATGAAGTATATTGCATCAAGCTCAGTAGAATGATTACCAAACAGTTTTTGATTGAAGTATGTGTAAAGTACACCACATGTTTGGCAGTAGTAGTATGGGTGAGAACATGCGAAGTCAAGGTCACTTTCACTTGTTCAAGATTAGGAAGGTTAAGCTTTAACCAATTTTGAGACGAAACCCACCTTAGCATGAGCATTGCATATTAAATCTAGGGTTCAACTTAATAAAAAACTCATGTTGTTGAAAAATTTTGTTGTAGTTGCAATATTTAGTTGAGTTATTATGTATGATCCTCTGATATCTTGTATTCGTAGCATGAAAACCGCATGCAGAAATTACTGGTGAAGATTTATCAAAAAGGAAATAAAAGGATGCGTAAAGAATATCTAGTATAATTATATTGTTAAGTTAGGTTGAACCAGGCATGCATGCAGTGTGTCAAATATCACATTTAATTTTCTTATTTTTTAAAGAGAGATGCACACTTTGATCATGGATTTGCATGGTGCTAGGAGATGAGGGACAAAAAAATTTTCAGTCATTCACAATTCAATTTGTAGAAATGGAAGAGCTTGATAGCATCAGATTTAATGCACTCAAAAACTCTCTCCATTTTTCTATCTCTGTTATTATTTCTTAGAAAACTTACGAAGAGAAATTTTCAGAATGACCTGTCAATTTATGATGGCATTATTTATCCCTTTGCCTCAAACATAGAAGTCACTTGAGTGGGAGTCAACATATTGCAATAAATATATAAGTGCCAGAAATTTTCTTGATTCAAATTCCTAACATTTCTCTTGTCATAACGAGCTTGGCTAAATTGTCCATAGAAGCTGAGTTCTACCATGTTTGTGAGCTATTTGAACTTGGTTACAGAACCAAATCTAACTCCAACTTTTCAGGCTTGTATATACTACTCTCAAGCTTATTTGGCAAGTTTATATAAAGCTAATCTCAACCAAACTTATGAGAATTCCTGGGGTTTAGTGCTACCATTACTTGTCCTAGATGAGCATATAAACTAGCTCTTGTACAAGTCCATTAAAGAGCCTATAGATAAGTTCTGTCTTTTAATCCGTTTAGAGTTTAGCCATTGTTAAGGGCTCTTTTTATAAGGGTAGGTAGTGTTGCACAATAGTAATGGATAAGTAAAAGAGGAGAGGCTAAGAGGAAGAATGGACTATCTTAAAAGTCTTAGTACTAGGTGGTAGGTGATGGGAGGATGGATAAGAAAGGTGCCTTCAAAAGGTGCTTCTTGATAGAAGTAGTATTAGTCTGATGGGTATGGAGGATAAAACACACGAGAGAATATTTAGTGAGACAAGTGTTGAATAAAATACTAATATCTCCAAATGTTCTAATCAATTATATGATTTAGTGATTATTAAGGTGATAGTTATCAATAAGATGAATAAATCCAAAGGTCGAAAATCCATGTGTCAGTGATGTCACGTGGGAAATATTTGTATCATTAAAAA
>JAQSVH010000009.1:3992187-4002940 GCA_029448705.1 Adansonia digitata
ATTTTTCATAACCTTTGAAATGAAAACCTGACCATCCTTATTAAAGTTATTTGTTACTTATGTGAAACTAATCAAACTGTTATGTATTTGATTAACTAAACTAGCTCTAGGTTAAATCTGAAAAAAGAACTAGCATGCATCCTAGAAGTTGAAATCATATAATCATGACATTTTAATAGAAAAATACAAGATATTTGTATAAAAAGATGACTTTTAAAATAACTTAATTTATTTCTCATGATGAAATAATACAAAAGCTTACAAATTCTTTTACTACTAAATAAAAAAAACTTAGAAAGACATAGTTTAAAAAGCAAGAAATAAAAGAAAAGGAAGAGAGTAGGAATGAGATACTATAAATTGTTCAACCCCCTCTCTATTTGTAGGGAAAGAATTCAACTAGAGCTAGGGATAAAGATAATTATATTAATTATCAAAATTAAAAAGAAAATTAATCTCTAATCTTTATCTTGATCTCTTGAGAGGTTGTGTGCAACCTTTTTTCTTGAAGAAATGTAGCCATAAAGTTGGATTTGTGGGTTGATTTTCTTCATTTATTATACAAAAGATAAATAGCGTAATTATCTAAGAGATAATTCTTTTATTTATCAATCTAATTAGCCTTCAAAAATAATTACTTCCACTATAGCTTTACAAATTTTCAACTTTCAAACTCTTAAACTAGGTAAAATTTTATCTTTCAAGTTCTGCTAGTGTAATTAAAATTCTCCAAGATCAGCTCACAAGAATTCAAAATACACACAAACTCCCCAACTTACCAATTTATGCTTCCTTTGTATTTTTCATCCGATTAAATCCTACAAAGTAAGAAAATAAATAAATGCTGATGATAAACATAGAAACTAACTATAAAAGATAAAAATAGAAGAATAATCTATATAAAATTAGGCACTTATCATTGGTTAATGAGCTTAAACCTCTACTTATTATGTGAATAAGCAATTTCTTTTACATGTATAATTTTTATAGAAAGTTTTAAGTTTAATTCTTTATTTGCTGTAGAATTTTCAATTGTGCATATTTAAACTGCAATAATATTGCATTCCTTCTGTGTTTTGGCAGGTTTTATTATGATGTGCCTTCAACTTTTCATAAACTATAAGCTTGAGTCTGTGACTCATTTACCCTGGAGGTAGATGACTTACAAGTTCCTCAACACCATCATTGATGATCTCTTTGCATTCATCATAAAAATGACAACTCATCAACTTTCTGTCTTCCATGATGGTAAGAAAAATTTATTATGGTTTGCCCTCAGCTTTTCACAAAATTTATTTCTCTGTTTTGTTTTTTTCCCTTATGCTTTGCTTGGTTGGAAAGATGCCAAAGAGAAAAGAAGGAAAAAGTTTTAATCCAATGGTTAAGCTAAAAAATAAAAGGGTGCTTATGAGATATAACCATTAGATTAAAAAAGTTCTCATCCTTCTCCCATTCATCCTTATCAAGCAAATATCAATAGATACAGAGGATAGAATGACCTACTATCTAATAATTTGTTTGACCTACTAAGGACAGATTAATTATGAAAGAGCCTTAGTAAACTAGAAACTATAAAAAAAAACAAGGGAAAAAAAGTAAAAACTTGCAACTCATAAACTAGGGATGTATATTTAAGATAGTGCTGATGTTAATTGTTGTCTCATCAACCGTTATATTTACATACTCAAAAGGATAGGAGCTTGTTTAGCGATTACAACATTCCTTGACCTTTTATCCTATGAAACTATTCTTGGCTTTTTGTATGTGTGTTGAAACGTAGACAGATTGGGTATATAATTGCAAATGCTGATCTCATGTGGACTACAACAATATATATGTAATTTGAGTTTGAAGATCATTTTGTATTAGATGTGTAATGTTAGTATATTTTTAATCTATTTATACCAGATATGGGTATATCTTATGAATAAAAAATGAATAAAGGAATTTGGTTTTGGTGGTGAGGACAATCAGACACCTAGTGGTACAGATATTACTACTACTAATGAAGATGAGAAAAAAATGAACTGAGCATGGTTTGATTTTTCTTTTCACATTGGTCTAGCTTTAGCAACTCTTTAGTGCAATGAAATATAAATTTCATGACCATTACTTTCAAGTGGTGGTTCTAGAAATTTGGGTTGGAAAATTATTCACGAAAGAAAGAGCATGATGCTTCCTTTATAGTTTTCCAACTGAATAGAAAGAGAAAGATAAGAACATTTGACTCAGATTTGTCTTACAGTGTAGAGTTGGCTAACATGGTTGTATCAAGATCTACTTTTTTGTCTTTTTTTCCTTTTTTAAAATTTGATCCCTTATATATTTGCTAATTTCCTTGGCATTTTTATGCACAACACTGATCCTTTAAAGGAGTTGTTTTGACTTCTTTCATATTCATCAAAAAATTCAATAATGATGAGGGGCTAGTCTACTCTTACCCCTCTGATCTCTCATTAGTTCAAACTATGTGGATGCCAAACTATTTGCCTTCTTTGTTTCTTGGTGTGCACGTGTAATTATTTCAAGGTTGAGTTTAATGTGTTGGTTATGACAGGTGGTCGCAACAAAAAATAACATAAAAAAATTAAGATATTATCATTGAGAATGGACTCATTGTAATCGGTGCTTGTGATCGTAACTTTATCTAACATTACCTGGCATTTGCTGTAAATTTTGGTAATGATGGTTAGAATGCAACTCCAAACAACTTTTCAAAATAGGCTCTAAACGTCACCCATGTCATGTATGCATTGCTAGTTTAAGATAGTTCAAGTTGCTTTTATTGCATAAAATTATGAATAACATAAACTTATAAGTGAATAGAAATTAGTATAGTTGTTTTAGTTTTTATGCAAGTTTGTATCTATTAGTATTGGTTAATATTTGGTACAAGATTTTGATTATTTTTTAAATATTTTAAAAATTTTCACTTATCTGAGCTTTTATATTAATTTTTATTATTCTTTTTCTTGATCATTTTTATTTTTACATAATTATATTTAAAAATAAAATATATTTATTAATTATGCTATTGAACTTAATTAATAAGAATTTATTACTTTAAATATTTTCATACTAATTTAGTTATTTCATGTTGAAAAATTTTGGTTATTACATATCCATAATTTGAAATTTTATGTTTGCATATAAATATATATATATATGCGAATATAATAGAGCTATATTTACATGTGTATAAAATATATAGTTTATTAAGGAACTTGAAAATAAGCTATAAATATATATTTGAATAATATCAATTAACTCGAAATGAAATATCAAAATACACCAATATCAATATTAAAACAGAAATGGTACACTCATTACTATAGTAATAACTACTATAGCTGTTAGCCATGATGATTTGAAAAAAAAAACAAATGGAAAAGATGAATCAAAAGAGATAATAAATTTATTTATTTGAATAAACTTTAGGATGAAATAGGGAAAAAAGCTATTGAGAAAATCTTCTCAAAATTGTGTGATTAAATAACCAAAAAAAATTGTAAATAAAAGTAAATATGATAGAAGGAACAAGATTTAATGCACTCCATGACCAGACCATGAGCAAGTGCAGGCCTTGCAAGCTCAACTAAAGACACTGGTCGAACAAAAACTGGTTGAAAACCAATCGTACATTAGCAAAATGCTCAAGCTATTAGATTTAGCCAAAAATGGAGAGATAAAAGGTCAAAGTAAGTTGAAGGGTGCCACCAATTTCATTAACCATCAACCAACACAGACTTCCCAAACAAGTATGTAGGTAAGATCTTGTAGAAGTCACCGTAATTGATGATTATGGGAAATATACATGTAAACTTGTTTAACTTGTTTTGTTACCTAAAAACAGCACGACTCGACTAGTTTTACTCATCAAAGCAGCTTTGATTAGTTCAAAAAACATTGAATATACCTATGGACATAGCTCATATGACATTCATAATTGCATTTGCATCTAGGCCTAATATTTAGCTGCAAACGTTGAGAATCCTAAGATTTTGTTGAATAAATGCAAGAAGTACTTTACGGTATTTCTATTACTGCTTATCAAAAATTAAAAATAACAACTTTATAGGTAACTAGTAGATACATAATGCAAAAATTGATCTATGCAATGGATTTTTGTGACAAAACTTATTCTAATGTCACTGAGCAATTTAACAAATTAGCAAAGAAAACCAAAGATTGAAGAACTTAGGCCGTAGATGCTGCAAAATAATCCTACCTACTTAAAAATTGCTGTCTTTATATCCTTATAAGTGGCCTTAAAAATGACCTCAAATCTGGAGTTAAGGCTAAGAAAAATTAGCCTAGTTGTTGCTTATAGACAAAAAAAAAATTAAAATTACATGAACTTTCCTTTGAATTTAATAAGAAGAAACTTAAAGTATAATATTAAACCTAACAAAACCTTGGCTCTTACCCCAAGCCAACTTATTAAAAACAAACCAAATGCAAAAAATCATATCTTTAACCTTTTACCAAGGCTTGCCTAACATGCTCATGAAGGTATGAATGTAAACATTTTATTGTAAAAAATAAGTTAAAGGTTTCCGATTAAACATATTCAAGGGTCGAGTTATCCACTTAAAACTAAAAGTATGTTCGGTATCAAGAAAGGCTTGGCTAAAACAATTAGGTTCGAAATATAGACTTGAGTAAAGAAAATAAGACCTGTTTAAAATTAGGTCAAACCTTATTTCTAATATTCAAAGCTCAAACTCAATTTGGTCCCACCCATTTTTCCTATTATATTTTATATTATTTATATTTTCATATATTCTATCATTTATATAATATAAAAATTAAATATATAATATTATAGTAGAAATATTAAAAACTATGTTAATTTATCCATATTTAGAAACTTAATAAAAGTATAGAACTATTAAAGATTAAATAAAAAATAACATATTTATAATTGTTAAAAAAATATGTATAAATAGAGGTAGCAAAATGAACCTGAACCCGAAACCTGCTTGAAAAAAAACTAAAACAATTTGACCAAAAAGTCAAAAACCCGAATTCAAGAAAACCTAAACCTAAATTAGCCTAGGCCTAAAATAGCCCAAACTTGAAATAATTTGGCCCCAAAAAGCCCCAATCTAAGACCAACTTGAACTTGAACCTGAATTTAATATTAAAAATAAGGATAAAAAATTATAATTAAATAATTTTCCATAAAGTAAAAGCTGTAATTATAAATTTTACTAATTTTTATTATAAAATTATTTAATAAATTGATTTTATATGAATTAAGTTTAAATAATTTTGGTGTTAACAAATATTGATTTTAATATATAAATATAATTAAATATATCTTTTTATATGCTTACTTATAAAATTAGTACTTATTGTCATTACTTAGTTGTGTCACATTTGAATTTTAATTCTTTCATGAGTTTTTAAAAATATAATTGTATATATTAAAAATAAATAAAATTAATAAAGTGTTTATTAATGAATTTGTACTAAAATATAAAGTTTAATACTAAAAAAGTTAATAAAGTGTTTATTAATGAATTAGTCTTAAAATATAAAGTTTGTTTCAAGTACAAATTATATCAAATTAATATAAAACTTATTCTTTCAGTATTTTGTAGAACTAAAAGTAAGAAAATAAAGAAATTTGATGTAAGTTTTAACTTTTTTTTATTAATCAAATTAATTTATTTACTTTTTACCAATAATGAAGATTGAAAATAAAAAAGTTAATGTAAATCTTAATTTTTTTATTTATTATAAAATAAATATATTTAATAAAAGTAAATTAAAATGTTTACTTATAAATTTAACAAATCCTATTAATGGTGAAAACTTTTAAAATAGTGACTTAAAATTTGAGTAAATAAATTTATTTATTTATTAAAGTCAATAAAAAAAATTAAACCTTTTAAAATAAAGTAATTTAATGTAAATTTTAAAATTTTTAATTATTATTATAAAATAAATTTATTTAACAATTTTTAATAAAACTAAAGTTCTTACTTATAAATTAGATAAATCTTATTAATAGAAAAACATTTAGTTTTAATAGAAAATTAGTTTTAAGTCATGATTAGATCATTATATTAACAAATTTTGTAATAATTAATTAGTGATATATATTTTTAATTATCTTACCAACTTTTAAATTATGGTCCTATTGCTTTTATTTATTTTTCAAATATAGTTATTTGTCAATTTTGATTTAATCAGTACTATTTACAATTATATTTATACGTATGAAAATATAAATTATAATGCATTTACATATTAAAATTCAAATATAAAATCAATTATTTTAAATATTAATATGATTAATTTATAATATATCATATTTTTATAATAAATTATTTAACCAATGGATTTTACATAACAAATTAATTTTATATCTTTATTGTACTAACAAATATTGATTAGAATATATAAATATAATTAAATATTTCTTATTATAACAAAAGCTTATTTAAAAAATAATAATAACAATGAATTAATAATTTATTTTTAGATGTAAATATTTAAATTACATAGAAATTATTATATTTAACAATAAAATAAAATAATGTAAGAGATACAAGAAGTTGAGTCGAACTTGAAACACCCCAAACTCAAAATGATCAAAATTTAAAATAATTTAAACTCAAAATAATTCAAACTCGAAATAATTTGAATTCAAAATAACTTAAACTTTAAAAAATCTGAATTTGAAATAAAAAAATTTGATTCAAATCCATTCAATTATCACTTTAAATGAATTTAAACAATATTAAAATATTTATAAATAAATATAAATAAAATTTAAAATTAATATTTCGAGACAAATGAAATTTAAAATTGATTGAGATATAAATGCGTGTATTTCCGACGTATCTAAAATATTAGGAAAAGGCGTTCCCTAAAGGCTTAGATCGCCTGAATCCTTCCACTCAACATACAGGCATAGCTGAAGCAGCTCACGCCGTCGAAGCTGCTGCTCCTCTCATGGCCTCCAGGTACCATTTTCTTTCTCTCTTTAACCTGCTTGGTTTCTAAAACAAAAATGCTGACATTATCAAAATGAATAAATTAAATTCGAATGCAAAAGGATTTTCTTTGGTAGCTATTGTCTCTTTCTACGAGCAGACGATTAAGGGCATTCAAGAGGTGGATGAAATCCCAAGGAATCGAATGCAGCGATGCACTTGAAATCAGAGACTGCCCAGAACAAGGGCTTTCAGTGAGAGCGTTATCTGATTTGCAGGAAGGTGATGTTGTCGCCAAAATACCAAAGGCCACTTGCCTTACCATAAAGACCAGTGGGGCTCGGGAAATGATTGAGTCCGCGGGTTTGGATGGTCCTTTAGGTCTGTCTGTGGCTTTGATGTATGAAAAGAGCTTGGCTCAGGACTCTCCTTGGGCTGGTTACCTTCAGCTTTTGCCACGTCAAGAATGCTTGCCTTTGGTTTGGACTCTGGGGGAGGTTGATTTTTTACTCTGTGGAACTGAGCTTCATAAGGTCTGATGTTTCTCCTAAATGTTTCTTTTTCCGTTTTTGGTGTTGGGATTTTGCTCTACTTGCTGGTTGATGATATAACAGCATCTCATTTTGGTAAAGAATTATAATTAGAGAGGCTGGAAATATTTCTAAGAATTGTATGTTGAAAGCTCGAAATTATTGCTATGGGAAGTTGTGGAAATTTAAATTAAATGATACATGGTGGAATACATGAATTGCTAACTAATGTTATGGTGAATGTGTCTTCTAGATTAAGTCAACCTAGACTTTTCCCTTTTACTGCACTCTTTTATCTGTTTAGGCCAGTGGTTTAACATAGATATTAGAGTATTTCAGCCAAATTTCATAGCTAATGAATGACATCAAACCTTTATGTAGATTAACTTTAGTTAATTAGAAGCATCTTTCAGATTCTATTTGCTGAATTAAATTTACACATTTGGTCTGTTGGCTGTTTTAAGTTATAATTACTCAAGTCTATCATGGTCTTTGCAAGACTAACACATTGAAACAGAAAATTTTCAACAATTTTATTTTTGCAATGCATTTGGTAACTCGTATTAAATGTTACTTACCAGAAAATTTTCAAAAAAAATTGTTGAATGGATACATAGTTAGGGAACTACATATCACTTATACAAAGCATGTTATGTCAATTTATTTTTAAAAAAATTATATTTAAACTAAATTATCCATTTTTTTTAACAAAGGAAGAGGTATTTAAGTTACTTCTTCTAATTTTTATCCAAAACTGTCCAGAATAATTTAAAATGTTCAAAGCATGGTTGTGTGCCGTTGTTACATGTTGTTCAGAAAGTTTAAAAGTGAAAGATAGGCATACTAGAGTTGTGTGCCATTATTACATATTCTTTTGTGTAGGTCCTTTTTTTTTTTTTTTTGGCTTTATCTTTTATTATCTGGGAAGTTTTTATACTAGCACCTTGACATAGGAGCAAAATACTTTTATCTTGAAGTATCTTTTTTTTCTTTTTTAATAATTCGTTCTACAATAGGCAGGCAGTTAAGGAAGACAAAACTCTCATTTATGAGGATTGGAAAGAAAGTATTCTGCCTCTCATATATTCAGCACCTCAATCCCTGAGTCCAAGCTCTTTTAGTGTCGAAGAATACTTTGCTGCAAGAAGTCTTATTGCTTCTCGATCTTTTCAAATAGATGAATACCATGGATTTGGGATGGTTCCTTTGGCAGATCTGTAAGTATGTCCTTTCAATTTTTAGGATAACTTCATAATCATTCAGTATTGTTGTGGAATATATATCAATTTACAAATTTCACTGACTATCTACCACCAAATAGTATGTGAATTACCTAAAATGCTTGCCATCCTAATGAAGAGTGTTGCTCCTATTTTAATTCATTGCTTAGATTCATAACTATCACAAGTATGGTAAATAGTGCTATTTCCTAATCTTTGCAACCTTGTTACATAGTTAAAATGCCAAACCTTAACAATCCACAAAAAAAATGCCAAAGCATTAGCTAAGTTTATGATTATGGTTTTAACATTGTCTTACTCTATACAGCATAATTTGATAACTCAACATGATAAGCCTATAATAATTATTCTTAGCCTCTACTTTTTTGTTTTCTTTTATTTTTTTTCTACGAAATCTAGCTTTAATCATAAGACTGGGGCGGAGGATGTACATTTCACCTTTGTGTTCTCTAATCAAGGATATGAAGATGACGCTGACAATGACAATAGTGATAAGAACGAACTAAGTAAAATTTCTGGCCATGAAAAGAAAGCTTCCACTAGCGAGAATTCATACATTCATAGTGATTCAGAGTACACGTTAGTCATTGAAGAGGATCCTATGATGCTGCAAATGATTATGGTGAGACAAGTCAAATCAGGTGTTGAGGTTAGCTTCTAGTTTTGCCTTATATTGATTCTTTTGGACTAACTTCTATTGATGCTTATGGTTTCCTTTTCAATTTTCTTCTACAATTAATGGTTTAAGTAACATGAGGGGTGTGTTGATAGATTGTGGATCCAAGTGCACTAGGTTGAGTTTTAAGGAAAACAATTCTCTTGTTAAGTTAGGTTTGACGGCTTTTTTTCAGCCACCTGGCTTATCTTTTCTTTTATGCAACCCAAGTATGAAGATATTTTGAACTAGTTGTTACTGAGGAATGCTTTTCTGTAAAGTGATAGGCACAAAAAAAGCTTGTATGATTGAAGGTTTCTTTAATTTCTTTATTTTTTATGTTTTTCATTAACTGTACCTTTACTAGTAACAACAAGGGACAATATCAAACTCTTAACATCTCAATGTTTGAGTATTCAGCAACAGACAATGGGACCATGAGGAAATCATGCATATGAGCCAACAAAAGAAAAAGAAAATTTACATGTTTTCTTTTTATTAACTAGACTATACTTTTGAGTTTATTATCAGAATCATATATCTTAAGCTTATTCAATAGATAAACATAGACATGAATATAGTAACAAGCATATACATATTGTGCCTTACCTCATTCAAGGCAAGTCGTCTTATGCTTTAGGCAATTAAGTGTTCTAGCGCATTGAGTGTGCCTTGCAACCTTGCGATATTGGTCAATAACAAAATAGTTAGAAGTGGACTGATATTTAAAACATAACACCAATTATTACACAAATTTTCTATATAGAAAGAGAAATATGCTTTTTATCATCTAAAATATTTTGTATAATTCTTCCAAAAAATTTTCCTTTCATATTGAAGTGTTCATTTTATGTTTTTGCTTCCAAAAGCAAAAAGCAAATGGCAAAAAATCAAATATAGCAATAGAGTCTTAGTTATAGTTGTGAGAGGGAAAGCACATTGGTAATATTGCTACCGATCTTCATCATGACTTCTAATATTTGCATTCCCAAGCAACCAATGACGTCTGTATCTCTAGGCTAAATAGTAGTGACCATTCTTCCTACATTGTCTAATTATTATGAGGCCATCAGGAGGAGCAAGAATTGTAAGAGAGATGGTGAAAGAAGGTGAGAGTAAAATGATAGAGTGAGAGATTTGGGTTAGAGAGATGTAAGACTTGGCTCTAACTTGTTTGAATTTTAATTTTGGGACTCGCAACCATGTGTGACAAACAAAGAGAAGAATAGAGTTGGACTTGGGTGGGCTCTTTGCATCTTAAGAGTAGGGACTAATGAGAAAAAGTTCGGAGGAAAAGATTATTGGTAGTATATTTTGACTGGAGAGGGAATAAAATTCAATGTTTGGACAATGGATTACTTTTTTTGAGGTTAACATAAA
>JAQSVH010000009.1:4003040-4015394 GCA_029448705.1 Adansonia digitata
CAGAATTTAGAGCTATGGCCCAAGGTATATGTGAACTATTATGGCTAAGAATACTTCTAAAGGACTTGAAGATAGAGAGAGATGAGCCTATGAAATTCTACTATGCCAAAAAATCAGCAATAAATATTGCTCACAATCCTGTGCAACATGACAGGACTAAACATATAGAGAATAGGCACTTCATAAAAGAAAAACTAGAGAGTGGTCTAATTTGCATCCCATATGTGACTACAAAAAATCAGCTAATAGATGTGTTCACAAAAGGACTGCATACTATTCATTTTCAGGACAGTGTTTCTAACTTGGGAATGAAAGACATCTATTCTCCAGCTTGAGGGGGAGTGTTTGAAGGAAAAGGATATTATCTTTATTATCTATTTTTTAAATTATAGATAGTTGTTACTATTTTGATTCACCAAATCAAGGAGTTAGGTATTCTAGAGATAAGAATTTAAATTAGAATTTTCTAGTTTCCTTTTCTATCTAGGACACTATATGTGAAGGTTCAAACCTACTGTATAAATAGACCTACAAACAGCTTGTAAAAACATAGAAATAAGAAATTTACTAATTCAATTTTAGTTTTATCAAAAACAAAACCTTGGTCTTTACTTTTAGGTACGCTTTGTGAATAGTGTTTCTTGTAGAAAACAAACAAAAAAGTTGAGGTACTTGTACACAGCTAAAGTCTCTAGGAGTGATTGACAGAGATTAAAACACGGAAATGGACTCGTATAAATTATGCCTCTTTCTTGTTTATTATTGATTTAAAAACTAAACCTCAATTGTTCTTTTTTATTTTGTAAAACTCCTGATAACAATTAACCATAGCCTTTTAAGTACGTTTAAGTATAACGTCCTAAAGAAAACCTAGATTAGAGTTCTCTCTCTTCTCTCGGAATATTATTTTCCCTTTCCTTACCTTTCTTCTTTGTCATTATGTTTTCGGATTTTTCTTCCCACATGTGTGTGTGTGGGATTGGGAAGTTGATATAGGTGTTTTACATGTGATTTATTGTTTTTTCATTTTCGTTTGAATTGATCATGTATTTTCCATCTTCTTTGCTTTGATTATCTTATTCTTATTTTGTCATATGCCATTGCAACTTATTTGAAACTTGTTCTTTTTTTTTTTTTTAAATACTTTTTACACTTTCTGCACTAAGAATGATGAATTTTGCCTTTACTTTCTCTAAAGGTGTCTTGCCTTGAGACTAAGACATAACACTACCATGTTACCTTGAAGCACAATCTACTTATCTTTGGCAGTGTTTAAGTTAATATGAAGGCTTTCTTTCTTTCATTTATTTGAAAATGCTCAAATAACACTTTATTGAAACCTTTATATACATAGTAACATTAGTAAGCTAATGCCATTGTGAATTCTTCAAGAGAAACAAATATAACTAAATACAATATTCAAGTATCATTACATTTAACAAGATTTTAAATAGCAAATGATGTCTCTCTCAAATTCAATCTCTTGGCTTCCACAAATCTAGAGCTTGTATCACTTAATCATGTGAAAAAAAAAAAAAAGTGAAGGAGATTATGGCCAAACAAAACCATGGCAAGTATAGCCTCGCAGATCTTACTGGATCAAGAATTATTTTAATTACATATCATAAGGTAATTCAAGAACAATGGTCAAATCAAAACATGTATCCGATTATTCATATATATCATATCAAGCAAAACTATGAAGCAGGATTCGAAATAGTGGTTGCTATTTACCGGTAGTGGCTGCTTTCGCCATTGATATCAACTGTTATTGAGGTGTAAATGGTGTTTCACACTAATAGCAGTGGTTCGCAGTCTTAAATAGCGCCATAATGGAAAATAGCAGTAATAACTGTCCATTATACCCTTTATTGTTGTAGTCCAGAAAACACTAAAACACCAAAAAGGAAAAATCAACTTCATCCTAAAATAAAGGAACAAAAAGCAGATAATTAAACATATGATGTGAAAATATATGGGTTTTATTGGGCTGCTTGCAATTTTTTTTGTAAGAGAGGAGAGAGGATGAGAGGATGAGAGAAGATAGAGAAAGGAAAGTTGAAGACGTGATATAAAAAAATTATGGATTATACACAAGGTGCTTGTTTCATTTTTTGGGGAGGGGTTGGAGAAGAAAGCAAGACACGAGAAAAAAAAGAAAAAAAGGAAAAGGAAAAAGAAAAAAATGTAAAGAGTTATAATGTTTATATATTTTTATATATACAAGAGTAAAATATATTTCTTTGAGTTATTTAAATAATATAAAAATTAAAAATGTATTTCATTTTATATATTTATAGTATATATTAATGAAGAACATTTTAAATATGTATATTGATTCTATTACAAATGTGAATAAATTATTTTAATTTATAAGCATACAAATTAAAATGTCAAATTATTTTAAATACCATAAAAAAATTGTGATAAAATGTTTATCAATTAAAATGATCAAAGTGTCATAAAATACTTAAAAAAAAAACACAAAAAGGAGGTTTTTTTTTTTTAATGATTATGATTATAATTATTATATTTAACAATAAGTTGTGCAAAATTGAAAAGAATTTACAACTACGAAGACCGCAATGACCATGATAGCATCTATTACATCAGTAATCGAGATAAATGTGGAACAACAGAAAATGCGGTTGCGACCATAATTTGAATCCCTGTTGTAAAGTTATCATCATAGATCATTGCATCATCTTTATCATTAGCTACAATGATTACCATAACTTGTGATAAGGGCTTCATTGATAATATCATTCTCATGACATATCATAACCCGTTAGTAGGGTCATATGCTAACTACTATAAACTGTTAATGGGGTTGTATGATCATTACTTTATAACCAATTAGTGGGCTATGTGCATTATAACTTGTTAGCAAGATTGTCGAACTAGGATTATCCCACTTTTTGGGGATTCATTTAAGAAATTCTTTAAAAGCTTAAAGGATTCCTTTTATTCATAAATAAAAATCCATTATTTCTATAGCAAAATTACAAAATCATTTAGAGAAATATAAATCTATACATAGGCTCAAAACAAGGCATGTGAGGGTTCTACTTACCTCCTTTCGTTCCAAAACTTAGCTCTTTCTCGAAATAATCAGTTGTTAGAAATTGAAGTGAAAATTTCTAAATTGAAGAGAGAAATCAATTACACTTAGGTCATCCCTTAGAGACTTTTTATATAGGTTGTTTAGATTTTAAAATTTAAAAACAAAACAAATAAAGGAAACTCTATCGCCCTAAATCAAATCCTAAAGAAGCAAATCCCTTAACTCAAGGACCTCGCTAACTGTTTTTCCTTGATTTAAGGAATCCTAATGTTTACAGCTATCTATAGCTCTAATTTACAATAGTAAATATCTATTTTCTAACACTCCCCTCAAGCTGGAAATAGGCATTTTTCATTCCCAGCTTGGAAGTGTTGTGGAATCGTATATTGTTAAATCCTTTTGTGAGTACATCTGCTAGCTGATTTCCAACAGATACGTAGGGTGTACTAATTAGGCCATTGTCAAGCTTCTCCTTAATAAATTGCCTGTCTACCTTTTTGTGCTTTGTTCTGTCATCTTGCATAGGATTTTGCGCAACCTTTGTTGCGGACTTGTCGCCAGAATAGAGTCTCATAGGTTCATCTCCTTTTATGTCTAAGTCTTCAGGGGTCATCTTTGGCCACATTAATTCACAAATGCCTTGTGCCATTGCTCTAATCTTTGCATTAGCACTCGATATTGCCACCACATCCTGTTTTTTACTTTTCTACGTAGCAAGATTACCCCTAAGGAAAGTGAATACCCTGAAGTAGATCTTCTATTTATAAGTGAACCTATGTAGTTAGGGCTTCTGTACAGGCTTAAAGTACGTCTCTTGCATTCCTTCAAAACAAGATTCCCATTCCAGGATTTCCTTTTAGGTAATGCAAAATCTGGTAGACAGCTTGTAGATGAACTTTCTTGGGTTGTGCATGAGCTGACTGACTACACTGTCAGCATGAGCTGTGCAGGTTTTTTATGTGAGAGATGATAAATCCCTCAATAAGTCTTTGGTACATTTCCCTATCCATAGTAGAGTTTTTTGTTGCTTCCCCAGTTTATGATTTGGGTTCATTGATGTATCAGTTTGTTTACAAACCACTTTTCCTGTTTCCCTTAGGCTTGTGTAGTCGATTGGTTCAGTCGGTTGGTTTAGAAGAAACTGAAAACGGACTTAACCGACTTAAGGAAGAGAAAAAATTGAAATTGACTGATCTTACTGAAATAATCGAAAATAACTAAACTGATAAGTCGAACGGTTTGCTCGATTTTCTAGGTTGATTCGGTTTATGTAGCTAAGTTCAACTTAATTGTAAATGTACGGAGCTGAACAAAACAACACTCATAGGAGATGCATCAAAGTATAGCTAAAACAAAAAGTAAAAAGACTGACAGTTGCATAAACCTCAAATGGCAGAAAAAAATCCTTCATGTTTGAAGTATGAACAAACAAAGCAACATTCCAAATTTCCAAGAGAATGGCAACAGTTTACCCAAGTAAAATCACGGTCGAGGATTAGGTAAAGCAGTTGACAGTGAAGTGTTGAACACTAGAGCAGTTGAGGCTTTGAGGGTAGATGTAACTGTGTCGAGGGTGGGTTAGGTTTGGGGAATTCATTAAATTCGTTGAATGTTTGTGGAATTAGTGACTGATTTTGATTGAGGAGGGATTCAAAGGAATGGAAAGGGCTAAGGAGTAAGGCAGAGTGAGTCTGTTTAAGGGAGGTGACTCAGATGAGGGTGTAAGGGAGGGTAACGGGGTTAGGGAGTCAACTGAGTTGTGGGTTTGAGTCATGGGTGGGTTGGTGAGGGGTTTGGTTTTATATTACAAATATATTTAAAAATAAATAAATAATATATAATATTAAATATAATATATAAGTCGGTTTGGTTTCAAATTTTACAAACTCAAACCAACTGACTTAACGTATTAAAACTGACTCAAAAACTGAAACTGATTTAACCGAACTAACAAAACTGACGTGAGTCAGTTTCGGTCTGTCAAGTCGGTTTCCTCCAAATTCTGCACAGCCCTAGTTTCCTTTAAGAGATTAGTAACATACTTTTGTTGTGAGATAGTGACGCCTTTCTAGAGTGAGCCACTTCAATTCCTAGGAGTTTAATCTTCCTAGCTACTTTATCACAAATTCCTTGATCAAACACTGCTTCAGGGATTCCCTTTCATGCTCATAATCCTCAATGATTATAATATTGTCAAGATACACTACTACTACTACCATAACTCCCTTGTTTTTGAGTGCTTAATGAATAAAGTGCGATCCCTTTGACTCTGCTTATACCCTGAGGCTAACACCACCTTCGTAAATCTCCCAAACTAGGCCCTTGGTGACTGTTTAAGGCCATCCAATGCTTTCTATAATTTGTAGACTTTATTAGTTCCAAAATTTCCTTCAAAACCAGGCAGAATATCCACGTATATCTCTTCCTCCTAGTCACCATGGAGAAATGCTTTCTTAACATCAAATTGTTGTAGATCCTAATTGAAATTAAGAATTATTAATAGTAGAACCTTTGCTGCAATCATTTTTGCCAGTGGAGAAAATGTTTCTTGTAATCTACTCCGTAAGTCTACTCCACCCATTCTATATTATCATCATTTTGTGCAAAGATTTGCACACAGTTTATTGTTCCTATTCTCAGCTTGAGTTGTGATAATGCCTAATAATATTTTCTACTAAATTTAATTTGTTCATGACCTCACAAGGAATGATTTCATCAATCTTCTTGTTCCCACACGCCAAAGCAGAATAGGGTTGCCGAAAGAAAAAAGATCGACACGTTTTTGAAACAGCTTGTACCCTTTTTATTCATATGAGAGTTTCCTTAATTTTTTGGGCTGATGTTGTTCTTACGTCTTGTTTCTTGATTAATCACATGCCCTCTTCTATTCTTTGTGGTCACTCCTTTTTCTATGTTGTTTCCTTGTGATTGTATTTGTTCCTTACCTCCTTGTGTGTTTGTGTATGTTTTGTTCATAATCTATCTCCAGCTGCGGTTAAGGTCGGTTCTTGTTCCATTAAATATGTCTTCCTTGGATATGCTCGGTCTTGGGAAGAATATTGTTATTCTAATGAGTTTCAAAAGTTCTTTGTATCTGCTGGTGTTACTTTTTTTGAGTCCACACCATATTTTTCTTCTACTTAACTTTCTAGCGCTATAATTGAGGCACGGCCTTTACCTGTTCCTATGCTTAAGGCCCTATCTCTTACTACCAGATCTAGGTTAGATAGACCTGATCTTAAAGTATATACTCGCAGGAACAACATTCAGCCTATGCATGGCCTGTAACTCCCGTCTCGTGTTCTGCAAAACATGGACCTCTTTCTGATTTAGATATTCTTATTGCTCATTGGAAAGGTACTCGTTTTTACACTACCCATCATCCTCTTTCTGGTTTTGTTTCATTCTTTATCTCCCTTATATGCATCTTTTATTGCTTCCATATCTAATGTTTCTTTACCTAAGTCTATATCTGAGGCTCTTGCTCATCTAGGGTGGCATTAGGCCATGTTGGATGAGGTGTCAGCTCTTCGTTTTAATAGTACTTGGGATTTGGTTACTCTTCCTCCTGGTAAAACAGTCATTGGTTGCGAATAGGTCTATATCGTTAAAGTTTTTCTTGATAGCTCTGTAGATCGTTTAAAGGCTCGTTTCGTTGCCAAGGGCTACACTGAGGTTTATGGTGTTGATTATGAGGACGCTTTTTCACCTGTTGCTAAAATGTCCCTTGTTCGTGTCTTTTTCTCATCGGCTGCCATGTTACGTTGGCCTCTCCATTTGCTTGACGTAAGGAATGCCTTTCTTAATGGTGATTTCCTTGAAGAAGTTTATATAAAGCAACCACTAAGGTTCGTTGCTCGGGGGGGTCTAGAAAAGTATGTCGCCTTAAAAAGGCATTGTATGGTTTAAAACAATCACCTCGAGCCTGGTTTGAACGTTTTAGTGTAGCACTCTTGGAGTTTGGCTTGACTCAATGACGCTGGCCATTCTTTATTTTATTGACATTCATCTTCTGGGAAGTCTTTCTTATTAATTGTTTATGTGGATGATATCATTATTACTAGAAATGATACTCTTGGAATCTAAGATTTAAAAGTCTTTCTCAATCGACAATTTAGACCAAGGACTTAGGCCAGTTGAGGTATTTTCTTGGTACTGAAGTTGCCAATCAAAGAAAGGTGTATACATTTCTCAACGAAAATATGCTTTAGACACCTTGAGTGAAGCTGGCTTGCTTGGTGCACAACCATGTGACTCTCCAATGGATCTTAATGTGAAACTTGTTCCAAATGAGGTAGAATTGATGTCAGATCTTGGAAGATACAAGAGATTGGTAGGAAAACTTTATTATCTTAGAGTGACATGTCCAAATATTTCCTTTGCTGTCATTGTTGTTAGCCAGTTTAGAAGTCTCCACGGCAGAGTCATTGGGAAGCTATCCTTCGTATTCTTAGATACATCAAGAATGCTCCAGGGAAAGGACTTTTATATGAGGATCGAAGACAATGAAATTTTGGGTTCTTCTGATGCAGATTGGGCAGGATGTCCTTATGGTAGATGGTCAACGTCAGGATATTGTGTTTATGTTGGTGGGAGCCTGGTTTCATTGAAAAGTAAGAAACAAAATGTTGTAGCCTGGCCTAGTGCAGAATCTGAATATTGTGCTATGGGCATTAGCTACTTGTGAGTTGATGTGGATAAAAAATCTTCTTACAGAACTTAGACTACGCTTATCTCAACCCATGAAGCTGTTTTGTGACAACCAAGCTGCTATTCACATTGCATCTAACCCAGTTTCCCATGAGAGAACTAAGCATGCTGTGATTATTGTCATTTTGTGAGTGACAAAATAGTAGAGGAAAAAAAAGTGGTCCCTTCATATGTCAGTTCCAATGACCAACTTGCTGTTGTGTTCACAAAATAATTGAAGGGTACTAGAGTTGATTATATTTGTAACAAGCTGGGTGCGTACGATATATTTGCTCCAGCTTGAGGGGGAGTGTTAATGTGATTAAGGGATAAGATGTAATTTAGCTTTATTAGTATCAATATAAATAAGTGATTAGCCTCTTATGGGTGGTTAATTCATTCACTTTCTCAAAGCCGTAGGTCTTTCTTTCTTAACAGATCACAGTAACAACATTATTTTATGTTTGTCACAGGATATTGTAGCTCATGATAAAGATGATGAAACTTTATGATTTCTAAGACTAGAGTCATGATATGCATGAAATGATATTGGAGAAACAGTTTGTAGTTGACAATGATTTTTGAATTTACAAAATTATATGTTTTGACATGATTATGATGCTTTGATGATTTCTTAACTGTTTGATGGCATGATTTTAGTGATTTTCTTGAATAACTTGTATGATATATTGAAAACGATGCTTAATCTTATGTATAAAGTGTGTGAGCCCATACTTACTGCTCTGTAGTTTGCTCATAAATTCCTTTACTTTTTTCAGATGATTAAATGTTAAGAACTTTAAATTGGTTCGAAACTAAGAGACAATTTGGGAGATTACTTTTGGTATCAAGATATTATTGGCTATTTGATATCTTATTTAAGTGCAATAATATTTTTATATTTATTTTGTTTGCTTTGTTTCTTTGGAGACCTTAAAGTGGGCTGTATACTATTCCATTATCGGATTTGCAATAAGAATATCTTTTGAGAATTGTAATTTTGAAAAAGTAAGGCTTTGTATTAGTTGGAGCATTGCTTGGGGTGATATGGTTTTGTTTTGGGATGACAAGGCCATGTCCCAGTTTTGGGGCGTGACAGAAGGCATATCTACACTACATTTTAGGGGTTTGGTAGTTTTCATCTACTGAACATTCATTCCCTGTTTTAGTTCTCATATCCAGCTTTTTTTTTTTTTTTTTCCTTTAAGTTATCTAAATTTTCTTATCTCAGGTTTTTAACACATATGGGTCGCCTGGCAATGCTGCTTTGCTTCACAGATACGGATTTGCAGAGCCTAATAATCCTTTTGATATAGTTAACATTGATTTGGAATTGGTTCTCAAGTGGGGCTGTTCATTGTTTTCTAGTCGATACTGCAGAGCGAGGTTGTCCCTTTGGAGAAGATTAGATTTCTGTGGATGTGTAAGTGAGAACTCAGAATACTTTGAGGTTTCATCTGATGGGAAACCCCAAACGGAACTATTGACATTATTATACATAATGCTATTGCCTGAGGATGCATGTAATAAGTTGGATATTAGCATTTGCACTGCAGATAAGGTTAGTGGAAGCACTGGCATCATCTTATCAGAAAAACATAACATTATATGGGACACAAGTTCAGAAATAAGCGAGGAATTTTTGTTGACAGAAAAAGTTTGCAGTGGCCTCTTGGCACTCGCCGACATTCGTGAGAGTTGTTATGGTTCAAAGTCCATAGATGAGGATATGGAAGCTCTAAACAAATGTTGCATCAAAGAAAGAAAATTGTATCACTCTTTGGTGTTACGAATAAGTGAGAGGAGTATCCTTGAGAAGCTTAGGACTTACGCTCAAACATTTCAAAATGCAAATAAAACCTTTGCAAGGAAGAAGAGATTGAAAAGGCATAACTCATAAGGTGAAGTTATTCATCTACCTTTGCTTGTTTTTATTACAATAAACAGATGCACTTTGCCTAGGCTATTGTGATGCTTAGATGAAGCTGATTGTGGAACTTCAGTCTTGAATTTATTAGAGTTTTAATTTTCTCCTCCTAGTACTAGTACCAGTAGGTGTGTTTCTTTATCGATAATGATAGGTGGTGGTAATATGTCCGATTTACCGTTGAAAAGAGTAGTTTTTCTGTTGGAATTTGGAAGTCGAGGATTCTTGTCCACAGTATAAATTGTAGTGCAAGGCGCGAATATTTTATTGGATTTGTGCTCCAGTAACAAGGTTCATTCTGCCTTTTCTCATATTAATTAATATGCAAAATTCTAACAACAACATAAAAGTTACAAGAGTAATTCTAAACTATCAAAGGAAAATCTCAGAATCAAATATTGACTTCTTTTTTAACAAATTCTGTGTTAGAACTAATCACAAGCTTGATTAGTACAAAGGATTTAATAAGCCACAAAGTCTAGCAAGTAGACTAGGGTTTCGTTTACTTTGCTTTTAAGCTCATAAGTAGTCTTTTATTGTAAACATAATGTCAGACAGTAAAAAAAATTGGTTTTTGCGCTTAAATCAAGGTTTAGCAATCTAAATGAAAAAGCTAAAAACAAGAAGTTTTTGTGATTTGAAAATTAGTTATTGGATGAAATAACTTTATTATTTTTTATATTTTTAAATTTTTATTATTTTAAATATATTTCTAAATATTTCAACAATGTCAAACACTTAAAAGTTTTTAAATTATAATTTGTTCATCATATTTTTTAAATACACATTTTTCAATCTATTGTCTTTTTAACTCAAGTTTTTTCAATAACAATGCTAAATTAGGCTTAATTATAGTAAAAAAAAAATGACCTCTCAATGGTTGAAGCTAAATTTTTATATTAAGGCATTTAGACAGTTCCTGGCAAAACTTAACAAATGGTTCAAGAAATAACTATTTCAAACAAAATACTTATGAAATCATAACTTTAAAACACAAATTCAAAATAAAAAACATATGCTTATAGAAGTATGACTATTAATTCGTAAGTACAAAACAAGCTTGAACAAAAATTAATTTCATACTTTTTAAAAATTTAAAATAGATTTCGAATGAGTTTTTTTTCTATAAAAAAAATAGACTTGTTGAAGGGTCAATTATGTTCTTGGTCTGATAGGCTTGGTTCAAATGAGATCGAGCTTAGGATAGGATATTTTAGATTTTAATTAGTCTAGTTTAACTTGAATTACTATTTAAACAATAACATTTTTTTAAATTTAAATATAAAAATATATATTAATATAAAATTAATTTTAATATTTAATATATTTTAAATAACGAAACAAACTTTTCAAGTCTTATGAGCCAGATTGGAAGCTGGGCATGCAAATTTTCTTGTCATCTAGGCTTTAGCTTTACTAGCCCTTGGACATATCACCTTAAAGCATTATCATATGCAAATGCAAATTTTGTATATTGTATGTGAAATAGACACTAATAATTCTTATGACCCTGTGATTCATACACTCAAATGAGATCATGTTAGTATCAAGCTTGTTACGCGCATCTTATATTCACATTCCTCCTTGACATCACCATTGAAGTCGAGATTCTGGTTAATATATCTAAACAAATCAAACTCTCATAAAAGGTATTACCAACTTGTCAAAGTTTAATATACATATTCCCACATACACTAGATAAGTCTGAACTCTCGTCACGGATAAATCAAACTCTCATTGGTTAAATCCAAAAGGACAACATCAAATATATACTTCATTGATATAAAAAAAGATCAAAATAATTATATTTTCATAGTTGTTTACAAGATAATATCATTGTCGTATTTCATTCTAGTTCAAAAGTTAAAATTTTAAAATGGTTCAAAGGCGCATAAAGAGTTCAAAAGATGAATTATTATACAATCATAGTAGATCAAATGCCTTTAAAACATTCTTAATATGCTTTCGCTCTATAGTAGCTCAAATTACATAAAGATTCGAATGCATTATGTTCACTCGAAATCTCAAATGCACCAATTTCTTAAAATAATGCTGAAAGAAATCTAAAGAATTAATCTTATAAGATACACTCATAATGATTTTTTTTTTGGGGAATTTTCAACTTACTAAATGTATGCTAGAAAGGTTTTAATTCCAAATTGACAAAATTTCATGAAAATCACAACTCAAACTTCTCAAAATTCCACCAGGACAGCCTTAAAATTGTATATTTGGGCTAAAACGTGGGAATTAGTTTTTAATACCTCCAATGACCACATATTTCATTACTATTTCTCTCAATTTAACTTCCAATTATTAGAGGTAGCAAAATGAACTCAAATCCAAAAACTCGCCTAAAAAATCCGAGTTTGAACCTGAACTAAGCTCGATTTGACCAAAAAGTCAATGGTCCAAACCCAAAAGAACTCAAACCTGAATGGCCCGAACTCGAAATGGTCTGAACTCGAAATGACTCAAACCAGAAAGAATCTAAACTCAAAAGAACCCGAACCCCAAAGGACTCGAACCCGAAAGAACCCAAGCTCAAGCTCGAGCTGAACTTGAAGCCGAATTTAATACTAAAAATAAATATGATGAAATTATAATTAAATAATTTTTATAAATAAAAATTTTAATTATCAATTTTATTTTAATATTTTCTAATAATTTAAGT
>JAQSVH010000009.1:4015494-4030712 GCA_029448705.1 Adansonia digitata
TAAAAATATTGGATATGCAAATTTAAATATTATCAACATTTAAATCATAAGAATACATATTAAAATTTGGTACATCTACAACGTGGGTGAGCTTTTTAAAAAATAATAAGAAAAAACAATTGAAATAATTTTTATGACAGATATGGAAATTTTTGTAGTTTTTTAGATAATACATTTTTAAAAGATATAAATGCCCTACTTTTATATTTTTGTTATAATTTTTTTAATTTTCTGATTAAGTTGGTATAGTGACTTGTGACATCAAATTTAAAAACTTCAAAAATAACAAAAATTTACCATATTATGAGATAAATGCATTCTAAAAAGAATAGTTAGTTAAAAATAGTTGAAAAATCTTCTTAATGAGTATATATATTTTAAAAATATTAAAAAAGGATGAATAGTTTATTCTAGATAGTTGTTTTTTAGAAATTAAAAAACGTAATATTTCTAATTTCATTTTATTATTTTAACTTCAATTTTTTTTTTTTTTTTTTTTTGCAATTTTCTTAAGTGAGTTGGCATCACATAATTCAAGACATATTATCATAGGGGCTTTATATAGACTATATTTTGGCATACCTGTTATTTGGGTGAAAAAATGAAGAAGTTTATTTAATCAATTAGATCATTAATTTTTAAATACAGTATACATGTGAAAAAAAAAAAAGGACATGAATATCCCTATTGTTTTTTCATTTTAACTTCTAAATAATTTCATCAATTGAATTTTTACAATTTAACTTATAGCACTTATTCAATCAGCATACATAATATAATTTAGAATTTGACTCATCCTATGAGGGAAAAATATTGTGCTTTGAAACTATACAATGTTTCACACAAAAAAATGGTAAGCTTTTGGTCATTTATGGGTCTTTTGGGAAAAAATTCTGTAAAAAGTTATATAACTGAACGAATGACTAAAAGTTTGAGATTTAATCCTTCTATAATTCAAATAAATTAAATCATCATGCTTTTTCAAATTTAAAATCTTAATCTATATATAAAATTGTATTTTTTCTATTAAAATGCTGACGTGGCACTATATGATTTGATTATTACATATGAAATAAAAAAGGAAAATTATGAACGTAAAACATGAAAACCAAAATAATGAAATAAAAAATAAAAAATCAATCAAATCTTTAAATCCCCAAATCCTAAAACCTCACATTATCTTTGATTTAATATGTTGAATCCTAATATAAATCCCTAAAATCAACCTTAACCCAAATAGTATTAACCTTAACCGAAGAAGATCAACTTGAAACCAAAGTCCGAAGCAGAAGTTGAAATGAACATCCAATAGAAGAAAAGAGATAAGGCAAACTAAAGATAAGGGTTGGGGAAAAAAATGAAAGTGCATACTAAAAGTGTAACCTGAAAACTGTGCAAGTTAGCCTTAAATGTTTTTTTGTGTAATTTTTTAATTTGTTTTGTATGTGGCCCCTTTTTGCTATCTTCTATTTTGTTTAGATCAACAGTATGGTGCATATACCTTATTTGTTTTTTTTGGTTAGTGTAGACACCTAATGTTGTCTGAATCTCCTAATTGGCCTTCTCGATTTTGACTACCTGTAGATACCTTTTGATTTGAACCCTTTGAATGAAGAATATGCTGGTAAATGACAATCGTGAAACAACTAATTGGATAAAGATCATGGAACATATAAAGCTTTACAATTATAGGATCCTTATGCATCAAAGCCTCCCTTAGTCATTATAATGCCAAGACGAATCATTAGCAAACCTCAAACATGTTATTCTTTCTTACTTATGAAGTAAGCAACCAATCTAATAGGTTGAAATATAAAGTGTACTTACATAGCAATTTGTTTTGTGGAGATAAGTTCACTAAACATGCCTCGTGTGAGTCCATTTGGTATTCGTTACTCAAGTGTTTATGAAAATGTTCTCATATGCCAGTCATGAAACTAATCATTAGACTTTTGGTACCAAGTCATCTATATTAGTGTGTGCCCATGAACGAGTCGGATTGGGACATGGGATACATAATCAATTAAATGCATACACATTACTAGTTAAAATAACAAAAAGTTTTCTTTCGTGTTATTGGCATGATTGACTAACATGAAAACATTTACTAAATGAAGCCCATGAAACCTAAAAGGCCGTGCAAAGGAATTGCAATTTGTTGTAATTATGAGATTCTTATATATCAAAGCCCAGTTAGTTAAAATGTTCTTGGTTAGAGTGTTGTCAAGATAGGACATTGGTAATGCTCAAAGACCAACTTATGTTTGGCCTTCTTACTTAAGAAATAAGTAATCGATCTCATAAGGTTGAAGTATATAAGACACATAGGATGGCATGGGGATTCTTGTTTTATTGAAACAAGTTCACTGAATATAGCTCGAATGAGAACTCCATTTGGGATAAGTCACTTAAGTGTCTACGGAATATGTTCTCATGTGCCAGTCATGTAAAATAATCCTTAGACTTGTGATACCAGGTCATCTTATATAAAGAGTGTTATACTTAAGGATCATTACGAGTGGGTCCACAATAAATGGATGCCTATAGTAAGTGGTTTTGGGTATGGCGTAAATCATATGGTAGATGGATGAGTGATCCAAAAAGGAATCACAACTCTAGTGACATTGGACATATATCTCAATTGATTTTAACTCTGGTTAATTGTAAAGTCTTTGGCTAAAGTATAATGAATTATGAGGAATTGTTTCTCATAGATTCATGATCTTAAACATAAGTTGTAAGATCTAACATGGATTAAAGCATAATTAGACATTGAACCATACTAATGCTTATTTCGAGATATATGTTGCTACACTGATAGGCTGGTTACTAAGGTTTCAATGAGGTCACATTAACTCTTCAACATTTTGGGTGGTCATGTGCCTTGCCAGATCTTGCTCTTGATTTATGAATATAATTAATTATATTCATTGCTAACATATTGAGAACCTAATAGGTCATACATAATAAGATATAATTCTTGAATTAAATCTGTGATTTAATTAAGTATGACTTAAATTGAGCTTTTTTAATATCAACGCAAGATCTGAGATGTTCAATCAAAGAAATGTCTTTCGGCAATCAAAACCAAGAAAATTTGATTAGTGGGCTCAAACCAAATTAGGTCTATAGTGTGGCAGATAACAATTTTGGAAACATTCAAACAAGAGGAAAAGAAAGTGTACCCTTGAAGACTTGAACTAGAGCAAGAAGAATACTTTTTTTTAAGTTGCTTTATTGGAAAAAAAAAAAAATGAAGCCACGACACAATCTAAATGCTACGCACTTTGGGAAAAAAAAACATTTGTAATAATCTTTTAGGAACATTGTTGAACGGGAAGACAAAATATTCAGTAAGAACTACATTTAGAAGACTATCGGATAATTTGTACTTGATGCCTCGTGCATGCTACACTTTATCAAATCAAGAAAGAAAAGAATTTTGTTCTTTTCTAAAATCAATTAGGTTACTAGATATATCTTCAACGGACATCTCATGATACATTAATGTCAATAACGGTAGGATTCCAATATTGAAGAGTCGCAATTACCATATCCGTTTTCAAATACTATTTTCGGTTGCCATTAGAAAATTTGTAGCTAAACATGTCTCTCAAGTGTCGGATGAGCTAAGAAATTTCTTTCTAAGATTATGCTATAAGAGATTGAGAAGAAAGATGTAACTAAAAGTCTTTACAAGTAGATAATGTCACCATTTTGTTCAAGTTAGAAACAATTTTTCCGCCAACTTTTTTGGATATGACGGTGCATCAAATTGTAACATGGATTCTCCTGTCGAGAGATTGTTCTAAAATTGATATTTATTTCCATAGAACTGAAACTCCCCAACAATAAATAGGTAAAATCTAGAATTATGAATAAAAATAACCAATCATTTTGCATGTGGATAAGCAAGCTTTCCTATAGCAGCTATGCCCATTGACCATAGCATGGCATGGAAATGGAATAGATTCATTCAGATATAATGTCCTTGAAAATGCTCCAAAATGAAGTAGCCAAAATTACCACACCAAGGCAATAAACAAGATATCATGAACTCATTGTCGTCCAGCAAACAAAATCGAAATTTAAAAAAATTAAAAAAAAAAGTCATCATTAAGCGCAAAGTTCCCCTCAACTTTCTTCACTCTCTATCCCACTAATAAAATGTGAGGTCAGTAAGATCAAAGTAGGATTGCATTGGTGTAGTAATATGTACAAAGCCAAGTGCCTCTGCCTAACTTCTACAGCACCATGTTCCTTGTTATTAAAGACCCAATTTCGTTAGAATATTGGATTTGGATGGTACGAGAATATTTCAAGTTCTTATAACAGGACCCTTGTACAGCCCTCTCCGAATAACAAAGTTGTCAGGGGGCTGAAACTCTTCTAACCAGCTCACTTCTGAGTATCTCACTCCATTCACTTCAATCTCACCTTCATTTCAACCAACCAAATCAATAAGAACACGACAACATATTGTACAAAAAGCTACAATAGTAACTAGGTTCAAAACTATAATTTCTTACCAGGCAAATCCCTTCTTGGGGACCTCCGGAAGTATGTGCAGTGTCGTCCATGCTCCGATGAATAAGGTGGAGATAAAATATCAAAAATGGCACAGGGAGTCCGAGCCCTGAAACAATGAATATTGCCTCCACTTGTAGGATAAAGTACTGTTGTTGCACAAGGTGCTGTCATCTCAGTATCCTTAACAAGTTTTGCAGCTCTTGCTACAAATCACCAAGAATAAGCAATCCAAGTCAAAGATTGATAATTATATAACCATATTATAGCCTTGGAAGGGAGGAGAGAAAATATATTATTTAAAATGAGAGACACATCAACACTTTACCATGAATAAATCATCAATATTATAACATCCATTGAACAGGCAACTGCTATTTGGATGGCGAGGTTAAATTCCATTAATAGTTGTTATTAGAAACCCAAGCTGCAGTCAATTAAAAAATCATCAAAGGTCTATAACTATTCATTTGGTCTGCTGTGGTTTCAAAAGCTGAAATATTTACTGATGAAAGTTCCATTCAAATAGAGCTGAGCACATCCGTAGCCAAGTACAGTAGCAACCCAAAGCTTGCCTCCAAATATTTCAATAAAGCAGTTAAGAACATATGTCACAAGCATTCTCGATAATCTGGAAGTAAACTACATCTACACAAGATGAGAAATTCAACAGGCCTCTCACTTCGTTGGATACTAGCAAAAGGGCTCTCTACATCTTCCCTATTTAAAGAATCATTTGCTGAACAAAAGACATCCAGCATTTAGTATTTCCAAAGTTTTCTTCCTCCTATTCTAATCAATCGTTCGATCAAAATGAACTTCAATCTCAAAATATTTTCTCAGTTATTCTTGAACAAACAAACCACCAGCGCATGGATAACTAAATGAAACACGGTTATACAGAAAACTATTTATCACAAAGCAAATATAGATTTGAAAAGAGGTCCATTTCTCTCTCAGCTCTTTACAAGAATTCTAATCCTGTGTGGCAAACGACGGGAGTTACACAGGATTTCTAACATCAGAAGATTAACAGAGCTTTATAAAAGGCACTAAATCTTATGGAACAAATTACCCAAGAAAACTCCTGAAATAAAGACAATCCAAAATGACTAACAATTAAAAATGGGACTCATGAAGTTGCAAGGAATATGAAGTTTCTCATTACTGAGTCAATTGGATACAAGCCTATAAATTTGTTATCAAATTTATACACAAGAACCTATTATTCTATTAATAAATTTTTTTATGGTTTAGTTAGTAGGCATCAAAGAAATATGAAAATGCTAAAAACACACCTTGTAGTGGATCTTCAGGCTCTGTCGGGTCAAGCCAATCATATGATTTTACGTGTAATGAGCCATAGATAAGCCTGCTCAGCACTGTCATCCCTGGATGATTATGCAGAGGTATGATAGAGGAAGGCGGCATACAAAAAATTCCTATCTGCAGCAAAGAGAAAAAAAAATGAAGGCCTATCCATATTAAGTTCTGCATACTTCAATTTTCGAAAGTTTAAATGTAATTTCAAGAGAAGTGTTCATTTTAACAAATTCTAGGAGACCTCCAGCAAAATGCAACGCCCTTGCTTTAAAACAATGAAAATTTATGTCCTCAATGACAGGTGATATCTTTTGTAATATAAAGTTGACAAGTGATTTAAAGTTTGTGCTTACAGAGAAGCTGTCACACTCATGTAAGTGCAGATACTTAATTGGTGGCAGTGACTGATGGGTTCCATTCTGCTCATGTACAGGACCAGACCAATTGCGTACCACTTGCGCCTCCTGTTCCAAACCTACATCAGAAGGCTTCATTTTCTCTGAAACAAAATGATATGGAGTTAACATGCAGTGAATATGATATGGAGCTAGGAGTTTCATGTGAAAACTAACAACATGGAGAACAATCTACAAAGCACGGATACGCAATTCGCCTTGCGTACTGGCATCCGGTACGTGTCTGACAAGAACACGCCTCCGACATGGCCAGATACGTATTGGAAATGGCTTGGATATGCCAAAAAAATAACACAAATCAGACATGGTGTGATACTTGCTGACAGCTTGACATAGTTTTTTTTTTTTTTGGCATTTTCGTCCAAATCAAAACTAAGAAAGATTGAGACGGTGCGAACCCAATCATACCAATATTAATCAAAATTTCTAAATTACTTGACAAGATTGAGATGGTACAAAATCCAATCATATCCATCTTTCTTACCTTTGAAGATGGGAATTGTTCTTGGAAAGACAAGCTTGGATATCACAAGCGATACTCTTTCAAGGCTCTTTACTTGACTGCGACATATCTTTGTTTATTGAGCTAATTTCTCACCCTAGAGAAAAATCTTGCTTTCAAACTATGCAAAAATTTTGCTCTTTGCTCACCTAAGCTGAAGAATCATTTAGAGAAGTGGCAGCTAACCATTTTGTGTTCAACTCTTCAACTTAAATCAAATTTCTAGGTTACCAGGTAACTCCACACATGGCCCAGTTAGCTTTAATTTTTTTTTTCCTTTAGTTTATTTATTGATCAAAGCTCTCAAAGTTTCAAAGCAAAACCCTGTTTTATCAAAGAAACATAATGAAACTAATATCCAATTTAGCAGATGATATGAGTTTGAATTATGTGAATTCTAATGAGTTTTAAAAGTTCAAAGTTTTTAAATTCAATATCAATTTTAAAATATTAAAGAACTATTTACATATTAATATTTATTGAGAAGTATCAAATTTATATTTTCTGCGTGTCCTGCTTTACCCTTGTCCTAATATTTTAAAAATTTCAGTGTCGTTGTGTCCATATAGTGTCATACCTTTAATGCGTGTCCATGTCCGTGCTTCCTAGAGAACAATCCTTAAATCTAAAACTTGTATCAATATAAAGAACCATCAAATATAAAGCTAAAAATGCCAGGTCTAAAAAGCAGAAATTTTCAACATGAATAGACCGCATACAGAAATATCTAGATTAACAAAATCTATGACATCTATTGTACAGTCTATACCAGCTTCTTTACCTTTTTTGTTCTTTTTTGGGAATACCAACTAGTTCATCCACTTTTGGGAATAAGATAACAAAAAAAGAAATATAGAAAATCCTATAGTTCAAGGGACCAAACTACAATATCAACAATGGGGAAAAAGCAGTCTTCATAAAAAGTATTGAGTATATTTATCATAAAATTTGTGCAATTCAAAATAATACAAAGTTGTCGACCCAAAAATAGCATTCTGAATGTCATGGTTGAAAATGAACTATTGCAAAATGAATATACAGACTAGCTGCATATTACTTAAATATCTATTGTTATTTGGGAAAACAATCATATTCAGTACAAAAATATGTTAAAAACTCGAAACATCAAGGGATTGGGGTTTATTCTCTCTCATCATGGACACTAATTAAGGTCGGGAGAGGAGTTTGAAGAATAAGTTCACAAACATATAGAAAGCACCTGCATCTCTACAAGCAGACATCAAAACTCTAGGCTTTTTCTATCCTATATGTAGCCAGAAAATAATACGTTCGATAAAACACTGGAAACTAAGCACCAATATTTAGTTCAAAAAAGTGAAAGAACTGAATTTATACAATAAAACTTCATTGATAAGATGAGGAAAATTAAAAAATTGAATACACTTTTTATTTAATTTTTGCACAAGTGGCATATAAATTTATTTTGTTTTTATGTTAATAAATGTTCAAAATGAGAGAACATAAAAATTAATCTCATTAAAGGATAAAATTGTCCTTACAAGACATTGTTGAATACATTAAGTACGTTTTAACTAATTAATATTTTTAACTCTTGCCATGGAAAATCTTCCATTAAGGTAGTGTTTGGTATCATTTTAAGACCACCATGGAGATCTAATCACAGCAGAGATGGTTAAAAGGAAGGAACCAGTTTTGATGAGCATAATTCTCCCAAAAAAAAAAAAAAATCAAGGTCGTTGAAGTGTTCCCATGAAGTCCAAGGTCACATAGGTTGCCTTGAGCATGTGAAAATTTGTCATTAATGATTTAGAAGATCGATGCCCCTTAATGATAAAACATTTCACTGTTTTCGACCGGATTGGGATCACCACTTAAGGCAATGATCTCAGATCAGTGGCTCATAGGATTTCCAAATTACATTGTGATATGATCATGGTGAATAGATGACCCTGGACTTTGAGAAGATACGTCATATCGAAACCTACCAAACACATTCTTAAAATTAAATCATTGAAGACTTCAATTTTCAGTGGTTTAAAAATTTGCATGGTTTATCGCATAACACCTGAGTTGCAGTAATAACCTCTACCTAGAAGAGCATTTTCTTAATGTTATTCTCGTACCACATAAGAGAAAGAGGAAAAAGCAGAGCACCCCAACCAACGTTTTCTAGAAGCACCCAAACAGCAAATAATTGTCAAAGTTTCTAGCTAAAAAATAAGAAAATTTTCTAATTTTAACTCATGATACAGCAAGCTTTTAACACACAAGAGACAAGAGCTTCAAAGATGACTACTTGCTATTATTTTGAACATTTAATTAACACCTAAAGGCAACTGGAAGTGATATTTTACCATCAGACATGATAGCTAAAATGATTAAATTAAAAAGAAATCAAATGAGATAGAGCTTAAAAGAAGAGAACAGGAAGATTTATTCTCTTAAAAGCATAACAAAGTCCTGATACATACATTGTCGTGGGGGATAACAAATTTCTCACTCTACTGAAATTCATTTTGTCAACAAAAGTTCACGATTTTTGTAATTAAATCCAGTGAAAATCAGAAAAGTTGTGCAATTAAATTATGTCAGAGCCTCTCCCTACAGGACAAAAATTTGAACCTAAAAGAAAACAAACTTAATGTCCCAAAAAATCAAGTTTAGTACTGTTTTTGGTTTTAATCAGTTAGCCACAGGGAAACTTGGCATCCCAGTCAGCCAAAAGGCATAGCACTATTTATCAGTAGATAATGGACTTGCCAAGAAATGAATATACTAGGGGTAGCAGTAGCAACTTCCAACAGCTGATGTCATCCAAAGAAAGATCCTGCTGACTTAAATTAACCGCTATAAAAGTAAATTCACACGTTTTAGTTTTGATAAATGCTAGAAAAATTAGCTTTCATAGTATTTAATGACCACGAATTGTGAAAACATGCAGAAAAAGAAGAACTGCTTTCAACATTATTTTATCTCAATGATAATAACTAATAAAGCATAGCAGGCTTGGTTCAACCATAAGCTCAAAAAACAAGCATAAACAGAGAAAGAATCATTAGTGAATACCTAACATAGCACGAACTCTTTCAAGAGCTTCATCAGAAACAGGACCATTGGGGGAGAATGACGCTCTGCAAGTATTATAAAGCCTCTGTATATAATACGGCATGTTTGTAAAGACGGTACCAACTTAACTGAATGGACCAAAAGCGTCTATATCAGTAAGCTGATAACGCCTTTTTGCAAGTAACTTACTAGCTGATACTACGATAAAAGATACAATTTGCTGATAACTGGGTCTGCAAAGTAATCCGACGGTAGTAGATCTGCATGGCAATTATTTCATCATCCTTCCCAGCAAATCTCACTTACAACGACCCCATCTGACAAGGTACACATTGACGGCAAAATAAATCAATTTAACTCATTTACAACAAAAATAATGACCAAATAAGTGTACAAACCATAGCCTCCTTCATTTCAAATTTCAAGAATTGAATGCATAATTTTACAATTACTATTATTACTACATTAACCCTCTCAAAAGAGAAATGCAAGAAAATACAACAAGAACTAAACCCATCAAAGGCAAAGCTAAGTAGTTCGATTAACCTAAAAAAAAAAAAACACTAGTAAACAACATCAATTATTTATCCTTTCTTTCTATTTTCTACAATAAAACTTTAATACAAAAGAAAGCGGAGTCTATTTATCTCCAAGGGTTTAGGTTTACCAAGAAAAGAAAAAACAAGAAGGAATCAAAATTACGATAAACATAAAATAGAATAGGAAAGCAAGAAACAAAATTAATTGAAAAATACATGTTAGCAACAATTAAAAACAATAGCAGAACGAAGAGAAAATCGAATAAAAATTGAACTGACCAATTTCAGACCCATCAAACTGATAAGAAAATTGTTTGGAAGAGATGGGCGTGGAGCGGAGAGTTAGGATAGAGAAGGAAAGAGGATTTTATTTATTAGGGAAAGGGCGAGGAATCACAAAGAGAAAATAGAAAACAGTGAGAAAGACGAACGAGTATCGATCTTGGACGCGTCGTTAGCTAGCTGCTTCTCATTTTTACCAACTTCAGTACGCTTGCTGAATCCCATGTATTTTACACATTTGTCCTTGGCATAAAATCGTTTTGCAGTTTTTGCTGTTCTTTTTATCGTAAAAAGTCCGAGACAAGAGAAATTGCTATTTTTAAATTCCGTTCGCAGCTTAAAGTACGTATCTTTTAAAATATATGCATTATATGTAATATATAAAATCGGAAATATAAATATATATTTTTAAATTTACGAAACTATTTGTTGTTTTTCAATTTAGATTAAATTATAATTATAAATAATTTTAATATTATAATTTCTCTAATTTATAAACAAAAATTTTAATCCCATTAAAATAATTTTGTTCTAAAACTATAAAATTAAAAATTTATGTTATTTTATTTTAAAAATTTTAGATTTTCATTAACGTAAAAATAAATTAATTTGTTTGATATTTATATTTATAGTATATATGAAAGCATGATGGTCGCAAAATTTTTAAACTGACATCGACAACTGGTATTGTTTATTATAATATTTAATAGCTATTGATATAATATTTTATTGGTATATTTATCATAATATAGGAAGATATGAATTCTAACATACGAGAGCATACAATAATTTAATCATCGTTGGACCCCAATCATTTGTCTAAGCTTTTCTTATTGAAATATGAGGTAGCTGAATTAAGAAATTGCCAGTAATTTTTTTAGGTTAAAATTGATCAAATACTTATTAAAATCATTCACTTAGAAGTTATGAAACTCAAAAAGAATAATTTTAAAATCAATGTAATCCGAAAATCTATAAAATCGATTTTTACAATCAGTTACATCACAAGTAAAAATCAATTTTCTTTATTTTGCTCAAAAACTAATATTAACTACTCACACACACATATATATCTAATTTATGTATTTTTCCATTTCATATATTTAGATATTCAATTATAATCTTCCTTCCATTTGTAAACAACAAACATATTTCAATAAAAGGAATATATATTCCAAAACTCTATTAAATACCTATAAAAACAATCAAACGTTGTCTAGGGGGTAGCGCGAATCCACAGCATGACTCGGAATAAAAGTCTTGTGATAAAAAAATTTTAAGAAAAGAACAATGACTCCAAAATTAATTCCAAATTAAGCATCAAATCAAAACTATTTAGAAAATTGAACTTCATTAAAAAGATATTATGAAATAGAACAAAGGATAAATTGAATAAAATGAATCTCTGAAAATAAGGCTAAAAATTAATTTCTTTATTAAATTGAGAGCCTTGAAGTGAGTTATTAGGAACCTAGTATTTAACCTTTCTAGGCCTATAAACTCTCAAAATAATATTCTTAAGAGTTAATTCTGACTGAATACCTCAAAATGACTAACACCAAAACTTAGAGAAACTCGAAAATGCTTAACACTTTTCATGTCTAGGGCTTTTCTGATTTATTTCAAATTATTTTGGACACTAAAAATTGCAAACTAAAATTTTTACTAAAGATGACTCAATATAGTTAACAATAAAAAATGCACAAAAATCTTAAAAAATATCATTTTGGGTATCAAATGAATTTTGTAATTGGATGTTATTGCATTGCACAGCATGTCCGAATAGCATACCTTGCGAATTTAATTCCCAATTCATCCAAACCTTTCACTGAATGAGCCATATATTGTTAGAAAGCTTATTTATCTCATTTCAATCAAAAATATGAAAAAAAATTCAAGAAAAATGGTTATCCCCACCAAAATTAGAGCTCACTTTAACACCTAACATCTAAAATAGATCTATTTAGATAGATGAGGTAGCATAATTTCTCTTAGACTTATGCAACGAGAAATTGAGCTTCCGAAAGCTTGTTTCAAAGCTAATGCATTGGGGATGATAGTAAAATACTAACAAAAATTAATACTACTAAAACATAAACAAAATATTTCGTTTGTCAAAACTACTGTGCTGGAAAACTGCAATAACTCAAAAACATGTGTGCCTAAATACTTATTGCAAATTTTTTAAACTAATCTTTGGACATCCAAATGTCCTTTGGCTGAGCGCTTGACATTCTTAGCATGTCAAAGGGATGAAAACAACAAAAATCACCTTAAAACTCTATCTAAAACTTGACATATGGCAACTGTAATATGGTTAAGAGTCATGCAAATGACTCACTTTTATCTTTTTTCCTTTTTTGTACTTAGCTAATCTAAACAAATGAGAGGCATACTAATGCCACTCATTTGATTGCTATAACCAACAATTAAATGACACTAAACATCAAGATTAACACATATAAACTATCCTTAATGGCTCTAATCAAGACTCCACAAGTTCAAGCTTTAAAAATTAGTTAAAAACATTTAGAAAAATATTTTATATTACACTCTAAATTGAATCATTTTATTTAAATGCCTCCAAATTGTTATTTAAAGAACTTATTTAGCAAACCTAAGCCTTAACTCAATCATTGATTGAATGAGCTAAAAGCTTAAGCTTAGAGGTTTTTTGGTGAAAAACTAGTTCAAACACACTACACAAATAATTTCACAAACACGTAGTAAACTAATCAACACAAACATCTGGCAAGTTCACAAAAAAAGATTAGGTGTCATTCAAACTCACTTGGCTGAGCCTATCAAGCCAAGGCGTGCTGGTTTAATAATTTAATTTCATCTTTATTCTTACCAATACTCCATTAAAGCAAGCACAATCAAGCTCAGTTTCAACTTCACAACATGCTTAGCATTCGACATCAATATCTCAATTTTCAAAGCTTAGAACTAACATTTCAATTCATGATTTCATCAAATTAAACTTAAATTTTAGCTAAATCTAACTTTGAATCTTTAAAATTACATCATATCATCATTATTGATCAATTAGAGCATACTTTCTTTTTTTTTTCTATACGGTTTAACATCCTTAAAAGGTGCCAACAACACTGGTTTTCTACTTAACCAACCTAAGTGGGCTTTTCTTTATCTTGCTAGGGCTTAACCTCTCTAAAAAGGCACCAACAACACTAGTTCTCTACTTAACCAATCTAATTGGACTTTTCTCTCTGTGTGGGCCAAACTTCACTGAGCTTCCAGCATGGCTAACTACATTAGGACTGTTGCACTACAAGCTAAATTCACCAAGCTTACACATGGCCAATTACATTAGGCTTAACTCTCTAAGTTCCAAGTTCATTAGGTTTACAACATGGCAAGCTATGTTGGGCTTTAAGTATTAAGGAAGAATGATATCTTCTTGAATTAGCATCCAATGAGGAAAATTGTACTCTAGTATATGTCATTAAGGAAATTTTATCGAATAAACAATGCACGATGAATGCATATGCAAGATTCCTATATCATGTTAATATGAAATCATAATATAGGATTTATCATGATGTCATCCGTGATTCACCCAACCTTAGTGAAACACATTTCAAGATGATTTTGTCATCATATATACATTAATAATTTAACTTATTCAAGTTTCGCAAGATTATTGCTGCTACTTTCTTTCAATTTTATTCCAGTTCGATACCTCTTTCTTACCCAAAGCATTTTGGAATTGAATTTTTTTAGTCAAGGTAATTTCAAACCCTAAATCACTAGAATTTTGAATATATATCAATTTTTCGATATTAGTCTTTCTTATCAAAATATTTTGACAGCCTATGTTTATCACTTATCAGTTTGTTAATCATTATTAAATAAATCAACAAGCAATGACACAACACAGGGATATGCCAAGAAAACAAGTTCAATATGAATATCTTTTAAAAACAAAGAATATCAACAAATATCAATATTTCATAAAGGAAATTCAATGAGCATTCAACAAATAATGAGATTCAAAAGGTAGGCCTTTTGACTATTAGGATTTCACATTTTTAGAGAATGAATCTGGTTCAACTTTGCAAGATACCATCTAAAAAGTCATTTCACTTGGACTAAGCAAATCTTTTAAAAGGCCTTTTAAAGTATGCCATGTCCTTTCGGCTTAAGATGTTATCCCATGCAAGAGAGAATAATTCATCAAGGCTTTATAAACCTAATAACACTTGGATCTAGCTTGGAATCTTGTAAACCTAATAACACTTGGTATTTACCATCATGTTTTTTTAGCATCCTTTAAACCCAAAACATTGGCATTTATCATCTTGCTCCCCCTTTCAAGCATAATACTTCTTCTCTCTATTAGAATTTATAGGATCAATCAATTCATATCCATCCATTTTGGTTAAGATTAAAGTTTCTCTAGATAAAGCTTTTTTCATTACATAAGGTTTTTCCTAATTTAGAGGCCATTTGCCCTTGGCATTTTTCTAAATTGTAAAAATCATTTTGGGCATAAGCTCTCCCTCATGAAATTTTGAATGATGAATGTTCTTATTATGTACGCTCATCATTTTTTTCTAA
>JAQSVH010000009.1:4082530-4108409 GCA_029448705.1 Adansonia digitata
ATTAGTCTCATCAACTTATTTTATATCAAATATGATTATCTTGCATTAGTTTTATCAACTTATTTTATTTAAAAAAAAATCTAATTTTCATGCATTAGTCACGTCCCTTCAAATGTAAATAAAACCTAAACCCTATAAAACGTGTCATGAAATACAAAATCATCTGATGATTTGCTAATTTTTGAACACGATAAAAAAATGCACAATATTAGGTGATTTCTTACCTATATGTTGGGGAAATCGCCATATGGTGATTTCCCAACTAATGCTCCAATTATCTTGCAATTACGTTGAGAAATCGTTATTTATTTGACAATTATGCACTGGTTTTACAATTGGTGAGAAATCAACATTTTATTTGTCGATTTTTTATAAGAAATTAAGAAATCGCCTAATCAAATGGTGATTTCTCAACTAGATGTTAGGAGAAATTGCCATTTGATTGGGTGATTTTCTAACTAAATTTTACAATTTTTTTCATGTTGAGAAATCGGTATTTGAAATGACGATTTCTCAATAACTTTTCAAAATTGGCCTATTTCAGTAAATAATCTAGAAATGGTCTAAAACCATAAATAAATTTTTATATTATTTTAATAAAAAAATTGATAATTGACACTTATAAATAATAATTAATTTATACTAAAATAAAATATATTTAATTGAATTTAGAGTTGTGAATCAAAGTGACATTAAGTTAATCAAAGAAATTATTCAAAAATTTTACAATAAAATAAAGATAAATATTATTCAGAAAATTTTAGTCCTTTACATTTTTTTAAAGTAAGATTTGGATTTAAATATACATTTGAACTTATTATAGTATTTTTTATTATTTTTTAATGACTAGCATTTGTTATTATATGTATTCGAATGTGAATAATTATTATTTTATTTATTTTGAATATATAGTTAGATATTTTAAAATAAATAAAATTAATAAGTAATATATTAATTAAAATCTGTAGCAATGTAAAAGTTTATTTTGTGTGAAAATTATATCAACTAATTATAAAATTTATTATTTTAACATTAATGAAAAACTTATGAAGATGAAAAATTAATGTAGGTTTTAACTTTTCATATTTATATCATATAAATTAATTTGTCTTTTTAGTAAAAATTTTAAGCTTTAAGATGAAGTAATATATAAAATTTTAATTTTTTTATTTATAATCAAGTACAAAATTGTTTTAATTAAATCAACCATCTTGTAAATTTTAATAAATAAATATTTATAATAACATTTTAAAAATATAGTAAACAACAATGACTATTTTTTTGAGTTCAAAAATATTTTCATATTGTTACCTTTATATATATTATATATATTATAGATTATAAATTATAGATAATATGTTTATCTTTTTTTTAATATTTAAGTAATAGTAGTTTTTAAAATCTTTTGATAATAAAATCATTATTATTGTTTGGTTGAAACCTTGGCACCCGGAAGTCTTTTGGTTTAAGTTGTGTCGGCCTATTATAGGTTTAAGCTCTCTCACCTTTGGTTTTATCCGTTCATAAGGTTCGAACTTTAGACATTATTTGAAAGAAACAAATGCCAACTAATTTAAACCAACTAGAAGTGCTCATAGGTCTGGGTTCAGATTGGGTCTAAGTATAGTATTAATATTAAACATGTTTATCCAAGAGCAACTCGACTTGAAATATGAGCTTTGAATTTTGTCCAAGCTCACTCATAATTACAAATGGACAATTCAAGCCCGTTTAGGCTATTTTTTTATAATTTATTTTTTTAAAAAATATATTTTAAAAATTTAATCTTTATTAATTTAATAATTTTCTTTTATTAAGTCTAAAATATAAATAATCTAAACTATTTTTAATATTTATATTACACTATTACATAAATATTTTTATATGATAAAAATTATATGATATATAAATATATACTATGAAATAATAAAATAGGCTAAGTTAGACCGAGATCGAATTTTGAAAATTGAAACTAAAACTCAAATTAATTTTTAACCTAATCTATTTTTTTAAATTTAAAATTTTTTAAACTCTTTTAAATATCAATTAAATTTTAGGCTGAAGTGAGTGAGCAGGTCTAGCGCTAACCAACCTGGACAATATTATTTCACTTGTGTATAAATTTAATTAGACCACAAAGAGTTTCTTTCTAAGAGTTGTTATCTTGGTGTTCCTTTAAAAAAATGTTTTAAAAACATAAATTAAAAGAAAAAAAAAAAAAAAAAAGAGCGGGTGATTCACGCGGATGAAAGTGTGGATGTTGGTGAGCCAACCAATGCCAGCTGGCCGTCGAGGAGAGGTCCCAAAGCCCCCGCACGTGACTCACCTCTCTCTCTTTCTCTACTAAAAACTAAGAAAGAAGAAAAAGCTAATTGCTTTCTTCTTTGATCAATAAAAAGGAAGAAGAAGAGCTTATGAAACAACTGCAACACATTTAAACATTAAATAAGAAAAGCCAATCAATCTCTCTTGCACTTCCTTGTTCGTTTCTCCTTTGGGTTTTGCATTTGTATTTTTGCGTACATCTTTCCCTAGTTTCATCGACCTTTCCATTTTTATGATTATAATTTTAAATAATTATATAAATTAGTGTCTTCTTTCTATTGTGGGTGGTGACTTTGTTGGGTAGGAGAGTGTGATGTAAAAAAGATGAAGATAATTCACAAAACGACGAGTTGAGATTCAAATGCTATCGGTTTCCGATTCGAATGCACGGATCTGCCGGTGGTAAAATCGTCTTTTCTCTTCCTTTCTTCATTCCATTCATTTTATATCTGTTTCTCTTTTTCTCATTTCCTTTTTTTTTTTTTTTAATTTTTTAAGGTTTAAAGGAAGGAGCTATTTCGATGAATAATCTCTGTTTCGTGTTTGGATTGGATTTTGTAGTTGATTAGGGAAAGACTAATTGGTTGGGACTAAAATTTAGTTGTTTGAGAATGTTTTGCTGAGTTTGCTTCCTTCAAGTATTTTTTTTCTAATAAGGTTTTCAATTAGTAGATCTTCTAATTTTATCTAAATTTGCTTTTCTTTGTTATTCGGGTTTATTTTTTTATTTTTTGTTTTATCGGATTATTAATCACTTGAGAGAACTGCTGTTACTTTCCAAAATTTTAATGAATATGTCTTTTAGTGGATAAAATTCAGCTAGAAGTGAAGTTGCTACTTTGCTATTGTCATATGAGAGTGCCTCTCTAACTTCTAGATAATTTTGCTAATTTTATGAGTGGGGATCGATAAATGGTTTATGGGGTGGGCTGGCTGACGTTCTTTTGAAATAATGATGTGCGGACATTCTGGATGTAAGCATATTTTTGGATTTTAATTGGGGCAACGACTTTTCAAAGGAATTTTGAGGACATTTTCATTGTAAATTACTTTCACATTTAATTGTCTTGGTTTCTGCACTTTCCTCATTTGCTTATTGGTGTTTCCCCTTTTATAATTTGTGCTAGACTCTTGCATGCTAATTGAATTCACAAGAATTTATCCTTTTGGAAAAATGTACTTTACTCTGCAGGTCTCATGGCCTCCAGCCTGAACAAGTCAGTAAAAAAGAAGCTTGCCATCAAATATTTTGTTCCCTGAGAGCTATTCTGAGATTGAAAAGATCTTTTATGGGGTGAGAAATAGGGGCGAATATGTTTTTGCATTTCAAATACTTAAGGACATGGATGAGACACGAGATGATGCAGGGCCAGCAGAGCAAGGGCCTTCTAATGCAACATGGTGGTCTTCAGATTTTATTGAAAAATTTGGTTGTGTTTCTTTGGATTCTTATGAAGAGAGTTTGAGTAATAGGGAATCACCTAGAAATTTTGACCAAGATGGATTGCCATCTCAGACTGCATCGCAGATTTTGTGGAGCACTGGAATACTTTCTGAGCCAATTCCAAATGGTTTCTATTCTGTCATTCCGGTGAGGATTGAGTTATCTTGTTTGTGATTATTTATACTGTATTTTCTGCTTAACCATTCTTGTTCTTTGGTTGAAAGGGAGTTTCATAAGAGAATGGCTTCTTACTTTCTTCCTCATATTTCTTTATTATTTTCCTGTTCTTTGTACTGATTTTTAAATAGTAATTGCTTGTAGTTGTTTTCACTTTATCTTTATTGTTAGTTTGAAAGTGCTTTCTATTGGTTTTCACTTTCCTTTCAAAGATAAATATTCATCTGCATTTTGTGTCTTGTCTTTGTTTTGAAGCTTAATTTCATCTTTAAACCATTCATCTGGGTGGTTGCTATGGCTTAATTTATCCAAAAAAATAGAACTGTTAAATGTATTTGATTTTGCAAGGCAGTTGTGGTTGGTCAATCTGTACTCACATGACAATTGCATAATTTTGGGGCTTAAAACTGCACACATTACTCAGGAGATCAAGACAACAATAGGGATTAAGTTCTAGATCTCATTGATGTTAAGGTGATATGGCAAAAATAATTTTGCTTCATGTTATAAATTTGAGATTGTTTGGAAGGTGTTGCTTATGCATCATATTGTTTAAGAGAAAGTGGGAATGAGTTGCTATTATGACATAATATTTATATCTGGTATATGAACATTGCATAAATTCGTTTACTTTTGTTGCCTTATATCCTATGCCGTAACAATGACGCCGGAGTTGTTTCTGAAGCCCGCGTGTGACCAATGGTCTGGGATGAAGGCAGAATACTGAGGTGTCATGAGGGTATACTTAAGCTTCTTTGTCAGATGACTTAGATAAGGTGCTTGTATTTTGAAGATACTTTGATTAGAGAAATTTATTGCCGAGCTGATATAGATTCTTGTAACCATATATAGGCCATTGGTTTCTCTCTTCTGGTTTATATTTCTAGGACTTGTAGATTTTCTTGAGGTGCTGTCACTAAACTTAATTAGAATTATTGAAAGAAGGTAAAAGATTTTCTTTCATTTTGTGATGGATGTATTATTGATTGGCTTTGATTGTTGATTTCAAGCTATTAACAAAAGCGGCATTGATTTTGTGATATTTTAAGGTAAATTTCCTGAAAGTTTACAGAAAACCATGGCTCCCTCATTGCTAAGATTGTTTTGTGGCGTTTCTTTATGACAAAAGTTAAGTGCATAAGTTGAGATATGAATACACCACACAAGATTCGGCTTCAATAATTGTTAGTTTAACGTGTTTAAGTTAGAGAATTATTAGCTTTTATTTGAACATGTTTCAGCCTCCTCTCTTCTTAAGGGTATACTATGTAAAAATTTGGTCTGAAAACTATGTCTGGGATTCTTATGGTTATCTTCTGGTGGGAATTTTAGTGGCATAATATAATTGGGCCAAACGTTTTCTAGAATAACCTTTTTAGGAAATAGGTTATTGTCCGCTAGTTCTAAATCCACAAAGGTGATGGATCATTCAGAATATTTTTCCACTTGATTGTTTTGTCGAAAGGTATTTTTAGTCTTTTATTTTTGAACTTTTATTGTGACTCAAGTTATGCCAAAAGTTAGGACATGGTTTTGACTACATGAAGGAGAGGTTTTACATACGAGACAAAGCAGTGTAGCCACAATAAATTATTGTTTTCCTTGGAGTGTGAAGGAATACTTTTACCTTTGGTAGCTTTCACTAGTTTGAAGCTAGTCTACTAAAGATTGCTTGTCGTTTTATTTATTTATTAGTTTCAATGTGCCTTTCTTTTTTGTTTACAGTTCATCTTTCATTGCCCTTATAATATGTAAAGAAAAAGAAAAAAAAAAAGAAAGTAATTTACCGTCATGGTTGTTGCTAATATCTCGTCTTTTATTTTCTAAGTTCTTAAGGAATCATATGGCATTATTTATTTGTTTGGATTATGCACGAGGATGAATTCCTACATTGGGACGTAAGTAAAGATTTTACCATTCTTGTAATTTCGTAAACTCTAATTGCTTCTAGTTTATAATTATCAGATTAATCTATTAACTATCAATGATTTTATTTTTATCACTTGCTACCCTAACAGCAAAATTGTTAAAGTAGAAGCATAAGGATATGTAAGTTGGATAATAGCTAGAATTATAAGACTTTGGATGATGTTTGTTTACTAATAATAGGCTTCTTAAGGGGTTTATATATAATTCCTTTTTCAGGAATATAGTTGATAAATTTAAAACCATTATGGTTCAGAATATCTTCTAGCAAGAGCAAAATTTTTGCAAGGAAAGAAAACAGTAGAGTTTAAAGTTATTGACTTGTTTGGATTATTCAGAGTTGAGAGTTTGTCAGACTTATAAATGAAAGTATAGGGATCTTCCGTGCCTTTCCTTTAAGAAATTTCTCTCATGTTTACTAATTGACCAACACATGAAATTTGATAGGCTTGTTAAGGAGAGCTGTCTTTGGACTCAACAAATTGCTTCAAAGATATTAGGATGAGACCAGTGATACAGTCAGAAATGAACTGATTTATTCAATTAATGGATTCATTGAGGTCTTTACCCCTTTTTTTTTTAATGGAGATTCTAACTGATTTTTGCCACTGATAGATTATTGAGGTCTTTACCACTTGTTTATGGAGATTCCACAGTTTGATCCACTGGATGTTGTGTGCTGATGTTATAGAGCTGGAATATTTTCTTTGTTAAAATGACAGGGCAATGATCTAAGGATTTACGGCTTCCCAATAGAGATGCTAACTGATTTTTTCTATTGATAGATTTATTAAAGTCTTTATCACTTGTTTATGGAGCTGCCACAATTTGATTCACTGGTTGTTTGCTGATGTTATAGAGTAGGAATATGTTCTGTGTTGAAATGACAGGACAATAATCTAATGATTTTGGGTTAAGCGAGATGTAATAGAGAATGTGACTTAAATAATGTTTTAGACTTCTAGTTAGAGCGTTAGAGGTGGTAAAAATTCATTCATCAGTGAAGAAAGCTTTCACTGCAAGTTGCCTCACTGCATTTAGTGGATGGTGTTTCTCTTGTGAGGAAGCTTGGTCTGCCTTGTTTCTACCAAAGAAGAAACAAACGGGGATGGGCGGATCTATTGCTAGTGGTAAGGGGGGTTGAGGTGAAATTTGCAGAAAAGTTAATGAAGAGTTTATATCTGATAATTTATCTTTAAAGAATTCCAAAGAAGGAAAGAAACTTCTATTGCTTTTGGAAAATTATTATGTTACCTTTGATGTCAAGTATCTTTCATCTATAAGGAATTAACTTCTATTTATGGGAAAGAGATGTAGGAAGAAGTTGTTCACAGGATCGAATCTGACTGGACTACCAAGTTTTTTCTATTAGAAAAATAAGATGGTTTCTTGTATTCTGGTTCATTGTTGATACTTGAGCACTAACAAAGCGCTTCTAAGAATGGTTATCTATGTAGGTTTGCTTCTGGCTTACCTTAACCTAAATTAAATGGCGTCTTATCATCCCAATGGAAAAAATCAAACTTGAAATGTCATGCATCTTAAGATTTATAGAGTGAAAAGATAATTTTTTAGGTCCTTGTACTCCTTGCACCCAGTGTCGAATAGACTCTAATATGGAGTTGCAGTGAGGTCCTAAGCAATTGTGAAATGCTGCAGAATCAAAATCTTGTGTGTTTGTGATGATGGTAGATTTCAAAATTTTGTCTTTTCAAGAATGAAAGATCATATTTAAATTGTTGAAAAGTTTAGGCCATGTGCGGTGTATTTTCTTTTAACCAATTGAATGCTTAACTTTTTAAAAGACACTCCAATTTGTGGATCTATGTAGCTTTCCAGTGTATATTTGCTCTCAAGTAAGACTACCAGAGCACTTAATGATACTTGCTCAAACCTAAAATTAAATGTTAGGCAATACTATGTGGTCTACCACCTATAAGATTTCTAATGTGATTGACATCATTGCACTTCTGACTGATTGTTTGCTACCTAAGGTAGACTTTAGACAGTTTATGCAGGAAAATATGCCATGGAATTTGATTTCTTTACTTCTTCTATGCTGAGAAAATATAATGGCATTTTGAAGAGAAAGAAACTATTGCTATTTGAAGACTTGATGGTTGCTAACCTGTAAGAACTCTCTGACTTAAAAGTTTGGAAGGATTTTGTAACTGTCTTCTCTTTTTGAGAAAAAGTAATGGTATAAAGTAATAGAAATTAATCGTAATTGGAGGACTTGGTGGCTGCTAACTTGTAAGAACTGTCCGTAATTAAAGTTTAGCTGTTGTTTATAAGGTGAAATCCTATCCAAAATTGAAGGAAAACGGAAGCTACCTCCTTGTTCTTCATTGTTTTGTTCTTTGGGATATTTTCTTTGCCTATCCATTTAGGGAATGCTTTTTACCCTTGCCAAAGAAATTTGGCTAGGAATTTCCACAGAGGATTCTGTAGATTTCTTGAAATGTGAAATCAGAATAGTATTTTTTTTTTTACCTGTTTAATGCTGTTATTTGGTTGATTATAGTTCATATTCTTGCTGCTGAACTAAAACTAACTCTTGCATGATTTATGCACTTAGATTTCCTTCAGTGTTCTGTATAATTTTTCTTTAAAGTTCAGGTATTACTATTCACAGGATAAAAGGCTTAAGGAGATGTTTGATACTATTCCTACATTGGAAGAGCTTCATGCTTTAGGTGGAGAAGGTTATAGAGCTGATATCATTCTCGTGGATGCTGAGAAAGATAAAAAACTATCTATGCTGAAGCAGTTGATTGTGGCACTGGTCAAAGGATTGAACTCAAATCCAGCTGCAATGATTAAAAAGATTGCAGGATTGGTGAGAATAGTCTAATTTTTGTTTTCTTCTATAGCCCTTCTTCCTCGCATCCCTGTCTCCTAGTGCTCTTATTGTCTGTATTTCAGATTGTAGACATTTCTGTTTTCCTGTCATTAACAACATGCAGCTAGATGCGTCTATTTATGTTCTTTATATCTGATGTATTCAGTATTCTTCTTTTCCTTTTTCTTTTTCCAAAAGCCAAGTTTTTTTTTTAAATGCAAGCACCCCATGTTTCCTTCCTTGATGGGCTTCTAATAGTGGATTCCTTTAGGTGCATGCTATTTTCCATATTATTTGTGGGCTATTTAAGAAAGCCTGCCTGAAATAAATCTGGCCTGTTACAAGGATGAAAAATTTTATAAGAAAATTTTGGGAAATAGAAGGTACATAACAAACTGTTGGGTGTTTATGTTTTGGCCATGGGAGCTTTATGTCATTTCTTGAATGAAATTTATAAATTTGGAAACGCTGATTGAGTAAATTCTTATGTCTATGTATAGTTTAATTTCTGTTCGATGCATTAACATGAACAAATAAAGAGGACTTAAAACCCATTGTCAAGGGTGGCTAATTCAATCCTTGCATAGGGCACATTCTTTGTCATTTCTCTTTCATACTTGTATTCCTGTGGTAAGTCCATTATAAACATATATTTGATCAGTTTATCTTTTTAATCAAAGTTCTAATTTGGTTGTTGGTAAATGCTTTGTTTTTTGTTTGATTTCCATTTTGAAACTCCTGCTATTTACCTAGGTGTCTGATGTTTATAAACGTCCAACTGTGGAAAGTCCAGCAAAATCTCTACCAGAAGAAACCTCCCTTATGTTTGACAATCGAAGTGTCCAGATGCTGGGGCAAATAAAGCATGGTTCATGTCGTCCCAGAGCAATTTTGTTTAAAGTTTTGGCAGATACCGTTAGGCTTGAAAGTAGGCTTATGGTGGTAAGATCTTCTTGTATTGCCCCCCCCTTCTTCAATTCTAGAATTAAATTAAAGGATTTATTTCTTCTTTCATATATACCATATTATCAGTTTCAAGTTTCAGAACCTTTTGAAAAATTGAATGAAATAGAAGATTTTTGATGAGATTCATGATTGTAGATTGTCAAATCTGTTACTGAAAAGTATGCCAATTTACTATGTCATCCTTTCAGGGTTTGCCAATTGATGGGGCTGTTCAGTGTGCAGATTCATATAAGCATATGTCTGTGATAGTTGTGTTAAATTCTGTGGAGCTACTGGTCGATCTTATGCGGTTTCCAGGCCAGTTGATACCACGATCGACAAAGGCCATTTTTATGACCCATATTTCAGCGGCAGGGGAGAGTGATTCTGCTGAAAATGACTCCTGTGATTCCCCGTTGGAGCCAAATAGTCCTCTTTATGGCTTTTGTGAGAGAGTTGATCCTGACAGGTTAGCAGATGGCATTTGACACATTCCAAAACTGTATATAACTTTCATTGAGTTTCTACATAATTTACCTGTTCACAAGTGCTTGTGAGATGTTTAAAAAGTTATTTTTATCTTTATTTTTTTGATATGTAGATTGTTATAATTCTTACATGGTTTGCTGTAGTGCTGACAAAGATGAGAACCTTCAGTTCCATCAAAAATTAGATGGTTCTGCCAATCTAAGTGGTGCTTCATTGCGGAATATGATGCTACGATCCTCCATCTCTATTGATGGGAAATTAAGGTAATAGTTATCTTGATGTCTCACAGGATAATAGACCTGCTTGATTGAAAATTATGTATGCCTTACAAATTTCTAATTATATATATTTCTCTATCCATTCATTGTTTTGCTCCCTTAGTCTGTCATATAGTGAACCCAACATTGCTACTACTTTCTGGCGTCGTAGCCGAAGAAAGGTTATTGCTGAACAGCGGACTGCCAGTTCCAGGTTCCTTTGCTGCTCTTTTGTGTTTTATTTATATATGCTAAAAGTTTGAATAGGGTAACACCATTATTGTTTGGTTTGGCTTTTATTTTGATGCTATTTCATGTTTTCCCCTGCATTTATTATCAAATAGTTGTAGATGGGATGCCATGGTAATGTAATGATGTAGTACAAGTTGGAGAAAGAGATATATAATAGTAATTTAGAGGGAGAATCAGAGATATGCAGCAACAATTAGGTAGAAACAGAGGAAACGGGGTGGAATAGAAGAATGATGGGGAAAAAATTATCAATAGAAGGAGACCATTTTAATATTCATCATCCTAAACCAAATTAAAACTAAAAATAACATAGATATTTGTAAACTAAAGCCTAAACCCTGTTAAAATGAAAAATTCCAAATATAACCCTAAAAACCTAATACTTGGAAAATAAGCCAAACTTATATCACTATGTAGCATACCAAATAACCCAAATCTATATAAAGAGGACAATTGAAACTAAAAAGTATGTAAAAAATTTACAGGCTAAAATCTTTACTTCAAACATCTCTTTCCTTTACCTATCATTTAAGCAATAAGTTTTCTGAGAGTATCCACAAGGAAAAGAAAATTATTAAATCTGCAAATTTGACATGTTAGTCTATCTTGTTCTTTTCTAATTTTTTAATGTCTTTGCAGCCCAGAGCATCCATCTTTGCGAGCTCGTGCAAGGTCCATGCTAAGCGGTGATAGGAATTCACATAGAGATTATACTGATGATGTTGCTACATCAAGGTTCTTTATCATTTGATCCTTTTTTCAGTAAATATAACCCACATTTTTATTCAGAAATTACGTTTGTGGCCCATGCGTACACTGAAAAAACATATTTATATATATATATATATATTATGAATATAACACTTTGTATGCTCTGATAATAAAGTTGAATGGACCTGTGGTTTTCATGTCAAAACATGGAAGTCTCCGCCCCTCTTTCCCCAAAAATCTTCTTGTGTTGTTGCAAAAATTCCCTTTAGATCTTCAAGTTCGGTGGGGAGCAGTTCTTGGAGTTTTCTTGAAGCATATTTCTTTGTTATTACCAGTTTTTTATTGACACCATTTTTACCATTGTTCTTGAAATATAGATTATGGTGCTTTGTGTGTAGGCGTTCACTTATGTTTCTGGTAGTGTTTTCTTGCTTCTAAAGTGATATGGACTTTTGGAGAACACACTCCAAAAGCTAGCTATAGGTGGGAAAGCCTAGATCCATATAAACCCCACTAGAAAATCCTTCTCCAATGTGGGATCCAAGTCCCATACCTTGCAATTAGCCACATAACAGTCCACCTGGCTCTGCAATCCCAGCATCCACGTGGGTGGGCTTTGTGCTGGATTGTTTTTTTATTTATTTATTTTTCTAGCTTTGGGCGAACATTGCAATACAAATGTCCACCTGAGCCGCACGATTGTAACTGAGGGATATGGCGTTGATATCAGTTGATGTGGACCATGGCAGAGCCAAACCCTAAAAAGCTAGTTATTAGGGTGGGAGAGCTAGGCCTATATAAACCCCACAAGGAATTCCTTTACTTCCCAATGTGGAATCCAAGTCCAGTATCTTGCGGTTGATACATATGATCAATCTGATGATGTTCTGTGTTGGATTGTTTGTTTGATTTATTATACTAACCTTGGCTTAATGCGAAGAATGTGCTTGCCTTTGTTAATCTGTTTTCTGTTGCCTTTCCCTATTTCTGTAAACTAACTTCAGAATGAAGTGCCAAATTGTGCCCTAATTGTTACTATTATCTTTGAATTGTGATTCTAGCTACAGATCAGATGGCGCATCAACATCAGAAGCTCGTAGAATAAGAAGAAGAAGCATTAGCATGACTCCAGAGATTGGTGATGACATCGTAAGGTTGATTTTTTTTTTTTTTCTTGTTAAGAGTTTTGACATGCTTTTGTTTGATGCTTGACTAGTCTAGCTTTCTTTTCTCTCACTCCTTGTCTTCTTTTTTCCCTAGCAATTTGATTTTTGTTCTGGATCTGGTAATTTAAGATTACTTATGTCTATTTCAAGGTGCCTTCCGTTTTTTTTTTTAAAATCCAAGACTTCTAGTTCTTCTTTTTCGTATTTTTTTGACTGCTGAAATATTTTGCATGTTTCTGAATTATGCACACGACCATAGTAGTTATTTGATTCTAAGAAAAAAAAAAAACTTTTTAATTATATTGGCAATGTGCTAAGAACACTTTTTAACAGATTGAAAGAAGCTTCTTTATAGTAACATAATTGCTTTTTGGTGATGATTATAGTTGGGACCAAGAATATTTATAGCTTACTTACATGTGCTAGTATGTTGACAATTTTAAATGAACTTTATCTGAAGTGCATAAATTGATGTGAGGATTCAGGATACTTCCTGCAAGTATATGTGCATATTATATTAGATGTGGATGTGGTTACACTATACATAGAGATGTAATTTTGATTTCTAAATATTAGTCTTACAAAAAAATTTGAAGTCTTCTAACAAATAATAGAAGAAAAAATTGTAAAAAAGTAAGTTGTGCAATTCATTTTATGTATATAAAGATTACAATAGTTTATTGTCTTTTTATTAGCATAGAAAGACAATGCTAATTGACACATCATAGTTGATTGAAAAGAAACTTATCTTACTTTAAGAAGTATTAGATTGGTGGAGAAGAAACCTTTTATAATTTAAAGAAGTATTTATTTTGTATAACAATGTTTAATTAAATAAAGAATTAAAGAGAATCAAATTAATATTGAGGGTTAAAACTGAAAAACTTAACTGATTTATCATATTAATGTATAAACTTTATGAAGGGGGGCAAATTAAAAAATTCATGGGGTGGAGGGCTGGAAATTAAAAATTAAGAATTATCAAATGACAGATCTATTTGCAGCCTTGAATGAGTTAATTGGGAGCAGATTTGCCTTGCTCGTTATTGCATTGCTCGGGTTTATACTACAAGCAAAACTAACAGTATAAATGAGGCACATGTGTTCAATGTGATCCTCTTTTAATGGTCCAAATAGTTGTTATGCAAGTTACCCAGTTTCAGCTTATACAAGGTCCACTAAATGTTAACTCTAGTGTCACCAATCTTGTTTGATGGACTTGTTAATTTGCATAATCTTCACGTCTCCAGCTAGGATTGTTGTTTAGTCTCAGGCATATTGACTTACTAGTTTAATTTGCATAATCTATACTTTATCCAGCTAGCACTTTTATGTACTATGCTCTAATTGTGGCAGTTAAACCAGTTGTTCTCCAGCTTTTGAGTCCTTGAGAATATTCAACGATTGATGACATGAAGTTGGCTTATCTTTTTCCCTTTTTCCTATTTGCCCACTCATCATGCACCTGAGAGCCTTAGTGCTGGTTTAATTTTAGAACATGTTTTATATTTGCTATCACTATATCCTTTTACAGCCTAAATGTGATCAATAACATAAGGTAAATAACTAAAATTTGGAAAATTGACAAGGGTTTCCAATGCAGTAGAAAAGTTGGAAAATAATTTATTGTATATTTCATTTTTTAATAGAAAATTGGAAAAAAAAGGGTTTACAAATTTGTTTACCCTTATTTGATTTCATTTGTTGGGCAAAAATGGAGATCAACAGGGAAAAGATTTCTAAACAGGCTCTAATCTTTTTTTTCCGCTCTCTCTTTCATTCTCTTTCTTTTTATAGAAGATATTAATTTTGGTGATTATATCAATATATATATATATATATAGATATATATATATATTATCTTTGAACCCTTTTTAGTGGATGGAAAAGATATTTTTTTTTTCCTTTTAACAAAGTATTCATGGGTAATAGCTTTTGGAATTAATAATCATTATCCTCTCAATTTGTCCTTATAGTATGGGTTGCAATGCATGCATATGAAATTGGTTTCTTGCTTTTGTCCATTTTAATTTGAGATATTTAACTGAACAATTAATTTTTAAAATGAAGCTGTCTAGCAGTTCATCTTAGTAGTCTTTCAGCTCTCAGTCCACTAATATGTTTGGATTACAGATACAAAGTGATGCGTATATTCATTTGTTTGTCCTATAGTGTCACCTTTTACATGTTTAGAGATTCCTTTTTTTTTCTGGATTTTTTTGGGCACATAAATTCTGTTATATTGTGATTTAACTTGAATTATGTTGAATTCTTTTAGGGCTGTCAGAGCTATGAATGAAACATTGAAGCAAAATCGTCTTTTGCAAGAGCAGGGTGAAGATAGGTCTTCTGCCCATTCTTCAACTGATAGGAATGAGAGTCCAGATCTTCAGAAAAATGTATTTTTTCCCCTTTTCTTTGGCTTTTTTTCTTTTAAAGTATATTCGTTAGGATGTTCTGAATTTTAGCAGTAGCCCTTGTAGCCAAACATGTGTTTTTATGGTTGCTTCTATATAGATCTATTTATTTTCCATAACTGTCAATCATTTCAAGGAGATATTGGTGAATGGGCATAATATGAGAGTCAACTGAAATTGCAATTTTGATTTTGTTTTAAATTTGATATTCTTTATTTATATTTTTGGGTGAATGATGGTTTTATTTGTTGTTTCATAGGATGTTCCCTATTTTCTTATATGATCATTGTGGGTGTTGGAATTACATTTTAACTAATTTTTAGGAAAAAAAGGAAATTGGTTATATAGCTGAGTCCTCTAATTACTTTGTGAGTCACAAGTCATAGGAAAGGGTTCAGATTGATGTAATTATCTTTGCTGGTATTAATATTGGAAAATTCCTTTAGAGATAAGTTATATTGCCTTAAAATAAGGAGAACAAACAAGATGTGCTTTTTATTTTTTTTTCTGTTAGAATCACATTTTGAGGACCCATTTGATTTATGTTTGTTTCTCGTTTCTTTTTAATGTTTATAAAGTTATAAGATTAATTGATGGAACTATTTCTGCTTGCACAAACTTTTCCTCCTATGTCATAAATTTGTGCTGCTGATTTTAAAATAAAAACTTGTCATACACTTTGTTTTCTCACTGCATTGTATCTGTTTTTTTTTCATTTTCTATAAATAGTTTCAGTGCCATTTGCAATGTGCAAATATTCCATGAACATTAGTTGCACAATTAATCTACATATTACTGTCAATGGTTAACTTATCTTTTGTTATATTCTTCATTGCTGTTTTAATTCCTGAAAATCTTTGTTTAGTGGCTTGGCCTTAAAACGTAAATTAGGACATGCTTTCCTTTTAAGAGGGTTAGTCGCCCAATGCAATTGATGTTCACTAAGCTTTCCGTTTGTTATTTCAGGTATCAAATTTCTGCATTGATGGCCATGATAAAATTGCTAGTGGGAGGTCTGCATTCCATAGCTTTTCCGGGGACCAAATAAATTCTCAAAAAGCAATATCACTGCCATCATCTCCACATGACTATAGGAGCCAAATTTCAGAGAGAAGTGGAGTTTCTGGCTATGTAGCAAGTGATGAACTGGTTGCTACATGGAACAAAATTCTTGAATCTCCAATGTTCAACAATAACCCTTTATTACCTTATCCCGAATGGAATATTGATTTCTCTGAATTAACCGTTGGAATTCGTGTTGGGATAGGTAAAAACTCTTTTCAATTTCTACAGTATCTTTGCTGTGAAACTTCTCTGGGCCTGCTTCTTATGGATTCTATCTTTTCCATATTTCTTAATCCTTTCACCTTTTGGGGGGATGGTTGTGAGGGCGGGGTCAGGTGGTGCGTGGTGCTGGGACATAACGAAGGCTAAAGTACTCTGTCTTAGATGCAATGTTAAGTGCAGCAGATGCATCTAAGGGGAGCTTAAATAATGCCAAATCAAGATTTATTTAGTTTAAACTTCTGAAACGGGTACTAACTTGATTTGATGCGTTTACAAAATTAGATTTAGAAGATACCAAGTACTAGGATCAATCTCACAGAAGTTGAGTCAACAAAATAAAGACTAGATACTTAAATTGGATCATTCGAAGTATTAGAGAAACCACTAAAATCGTGTTTAACCGTGTTTCCCAGTTATAGGTTTTAAATGGTGTTATATCACATTAATGAAATTTAAAGTTTTTTGTGGCCTTATGTTTATATAGGGTCTCTCCACTCATTGTCAATTGGTTTTAGGTTGGAGGTTAGTTTGGTATTAGAGTCCATGGTGTTTGTTAACCTCTCTAATGTTTGTTATGTAGTTTGTTTTGTTTTTCCACTTGTTAGGCTTGTTGTTCAATTGTTATTGAACTTGTACTTGAGGAATCTTATGTGGTGTCATCCTACATCTTTTCTGTTTATGGTTTGTTGTTGCCTTTATATTTAAGTGCAGCCTTTCACTTTTAATTGTTTCTTCAAGATGAACGTTTACAAGATGCTAGTCTTGTACATTGCTGATTTTCCAATGGATCTTTTTTTCTCTTTCCTTTCTACATGCGTGTGTGTATATGCATGTATACTTCAATGTCTATGTAATTTGGTTTGAACAGAACAGAGAAAAATACCATGTAAAGTTTTCTGTTCATTTTGTATATCTTTAATGAGGTGTCAGTGGTGAAGAGTATAAATGAGACTGGTGTGAAAGCAGCACGCCTTGAGTATATAGAAGGCCATAGTAACAAAATCCTTCCAAATAGCTCTAAAGTATAAAGCCCCATAACAGTTAAGACTGTTTTTAAGTGCTGGATCTCTTTCTTTCTCCTTCCCATATCTGCAAAGAACTAAGACCAATCTCGGTTAAAAGGGGAAAAGAATCTCAAAATGCTAGACACATTTAATCATGCTTAGGTGGCCGTTGCAAATTATTTTTGGTCGATCCGATGTATGCTCATGGCATCCTTGGCTGTTTCTTATGAGTCTTCAATATTGGAAAATAGGATGAAAAATAATTGGGCACTTTGTTTACTGATTTGCTCGAGAAGGGATAAAGCATCATCGCACTAGAATTTCAGTGAGCAGGTCGTGTTTTTTCAAAATTTTGTCCGTCTATTGTCCAGGGTTTTTTGGAGAAGTTTTCCGTGGTGTATGGAATGGAACAGATGTTGCAATCAAGGTGTTTTTGGAGCAAGATCTTACTGCAGAAAACATGGAAGACTTTTGCAATGAGATATCGATTCTTAGGTATCTCTCTATTGGTCAATTGAAAGTTTTTCATATTTTCCTATCTAAATATCTTTCTGACATAATCCTCTTTTCAATTTTGTGTTTTTACTTGTTTGTATTTCCAGCCGCCTTCGACATCCCAATGGTACTTTCCTACCTTTCTAAAATTGTACTGTTTTTGGTTTGTCTAGGATGGCTTCATCTGGTAACCCAACCAGAAATAAGACAAAATGAAAGTGAAGTAAAATAAATAAATTAACATTGACAGTGCCTTAAGAGTTATCTCATATGTAGATTATTCCTCTAGCACCAGAAGAAAGATGACAAATTTGCTCTGTTTCATCATTTACTGAACTGAGGAGTGCTGTTCTTTTTGCAGTTATCCTGTTTTTGGCTGCATGCACAAAGCCACCTCAGTTGTCAATGATTACCGAATACATGGAGATGGGATCATTGTACTTTTTAATCCATTTGAGTGGTCAGAAAAAGAGATTGAGCTGGCGGAGGAGACTGAAAATGTTGCGTGATATCTGCAGGTGTGATAGGCCTGTACAGTACTTACAAAATGCGTTAATCTTTCTCTGCCTTCATATTTAAAAAGAATATGGTGCAATACAATATACTATACTTTTGAGAAATTAATATTTACTCCTGCAGTCCACCAGTAGGTACTTCGAGGAGGAAGTTAGTTTGTTTTCTAGATCAATTTCTGCCTTTCCTCAAGTTTTACTTCTGAATTTTTTTTTCTTGCTCTCCTTTTTTTTTTCTTCTTCTGTAAGCTATTAACATCTGGGACACTTCAATATTAGCTTTTGAATACTCATGCATGTTCAGACTGTTGCTTAAGAATTTATTTTTAAATTACATGTTTGAAGTTGTATAAATGGGAAAAGGAACTTAAAGAATTATTAGGTCTTTGGTAGTTTTTAGAGTGAGTACTTTGAATTTTTTTTTTCTTTTTCACTTTTGCATACTTTGTAGGAGTAGATGAATGTTCACACTTGCAAGTTAAATTTTCATTTTTGATGCTTACAAGTTTAGAAGTATAGGTGTATATAGCTTTACTTTGTGATCTGATAATACGAAGTCTCTTTGTTTGGCATAGCTTCTATCGGAATATGTTGTTTCTGTTTGTATCTACAAATCCCATTATTGCTTGGTTTTTATGTGAAACTCATAGATCTTCAGTATTTGTATGTCTGTATTGGACAAAGCTTATTGGCCTCTGGTAACGGTTCTTACCTGGGATTTTGAATGAAGCAGAGGAAATATTACCTTTTTCTGGCAAATGATTTGATTCATAAGAAAAGTTTGGACCTTTTGTAAAACTAAGTGGTGAAGTTAGGAACTCTATATCTGCATCATGTTCAAGGCTAACACCCAATTAATTTTGAAAATTTATTTCATCATATTTACTTCAATATTTATTTGGCAGAAGCATAGGCATAGTTTGATTGATTGTATGTCCGGATACATGCACCCATGGTATTGCGCATGTAAAAGTGTCATGCTGACTGGATTTTCCTCTTGTTTGTATAGGGGGTTGATGTGTATACACCGGATGAAAATAGTTCATCGTGACCTAAAAAGTGCAAATTGCCTTGTGAATAAGCACTGGACTGTGAAGATATGTGATTTTGGGCTCTCGAGAATAATGAGCAGCCGGCCCATGAGAGACTCTGCATCTGCGGGGACGCCTGAATGGATGGCTCCGGAACTCATTCGAAATGAACCCTTCACCGAAAAATGTGATATTTTTAGCCTTGGGGTGATAATGTGGGAGCTCTGTACTCTAAATAGACCATGGGAAGGTGTACCACCAGAAAGGGTATGAAGTATGCTGTGGCTTGAGTTTTTCTCAATTCACTTGTTTTATCTTTTTTTCTTTTCCAATGCTTTTGTGAACTCATGAAACAATCTAGTTTTTCATATTTCCATTTATATATATTTATATATATATGGTCCTTTTCTACGTTGGTTCAGGTAGTTTATGCTGTTGCAAATGAAGGATCACGGTTGGAGATTCCTGACGGTCCTCTAGGCAAGCTAATTTCAGGTTACTATACAAAATTTTCATAAATTACTTCTTGATTCATGTTAATAAGGTGCGGACCACATTTTGAGGTAACTTAATTTCTTATCATGTTTGTCGGCTACAGATTGTTGGGCAGAACCGGAAGAGCGACCAAGTTGTGAGAGGATACTTTCTCGCTTGCACGATTGCGAGTACTCTCTCTGCTAAATACAAATTCTGTTTGTTTGTATAGAAAACCTGGTAGAGGTGTTAACACTGTGTTGTCGGCTTTTCGAGTTGTACTACTATAATAATTTTCCCTATCATTTTTAAAACACTTTTTTCCCTTAATTTTCTTCGAGTTTTCAGTGGCAAAATCTATTTATCCTTTTGTTCAATCTCGTTAGGGTCATTTTCTGGTCCATGACCCACAAATATGAAAAGCCTTGAACGTGTAAAACATTTTCTCCTGCTGCACGCTGCTCTCCTCAACATAAATTTGACGTAGAAAAGGGAGAAGAGGGTTGCGGTACATAAAGAAAAAATGCAAACCATGTGTGAACCTTTGCTTTATTTTCCTTGAAAAAAAAAAAAACCCTGTACAGGCGCCAATTAATAGGAAAAGGGAATAAGAAAATCGCATCTTTCTGAGCTAGATTTCACATCATGCACGTCATTTCAATCGAGGATTACTCGACTATTCAGAGCAGCTTCAAAGCGACTACATGAACCTGCTCTCATTTCAGTACTCATATCATTCTCAGGTGCCGGATAGTAGTCTTCTCTGAGCTGTACGTCTCTAAGGTTAGGGATTTTAAGAAGAAACATCATGAAGTGTTCATAAGCCGTCCCGTGAATAAATAACTTCCTAAGCTCACGACATTCCGCCAGCAATCCAGCCGCAGGAAGTGACAAACTCCTCTGATTCACATCCCTGTCTTGTGGTGGCCAATAATCTAGTTCACTTAGCCTCAACTCCCCAATCCCATTCAGGTAAAACCTTTCCCACAAACTTAAGTCCATTTGGCCTGACGGTGCCGTTAGTGCATACCCTATGGTTTCGCTACAATCTAATCGCATCTTTGAAAGCCGAGGGTAGACTGCAAGGCAGCTCAATCCGAATGCTCGTTCAGATAGTCTGTGGCGTCCCCTGCAATCTCCTTCCACCTTTATCCGAATCTCCTCCAAATTAGGACAGTCATCAAGACCCACTGTTGCCAATGGAGTGAGAAGCTCACCAACACCAATCCAAAGTGAAAGGTATTGCAACTTACCCCATTTCTTGCACCAGAATCCATCGAAATCATTGTTTTCCATAATGTAAGAGTCACCCAAGTCATGCAAGTATTTGCATTTCTTCCTGCTCATGCCTTGCTCATACTCACTTCCGGAGAAGCTAAAACTGGATGGTTCCCCCACTTTGGCGTGCCCAAAACTATGACCAACCAGCTCTGAATTCCAAGTCCCCTCCAAACTATCCCAGACACAATCAATATGTAGCCATTGAATCCGATCATGGATTGGCTCCACAGCTCTCAATGATGCTGCAGCATTAAGATTCTTACAACAAGAAATCTTGACTTTAACCAGAGTATTTCTCAGCAAGCAAGCCATAGTCCTGAGTCCTTTCTCCGTAATCCTTTTACACCCTTGAATCTCAAACCTACACAGCTTAGAACAACCTCTCCCAATTGCAATCAATCTCATATCCGTCAAATCCCCTGAATTCTTAATAGACAACTCTTCCAGCCCCGAACACAAGGCAATCCCATCAAGTTGAGACTCAATCGCCCAACAAATCCCATGAAACTGGCCCAACTTAAGCACTCTCAAATCCTTGCATTTAGAATTCAACATTTCCAATACCAAGGAAGTATCCCTGACGTTCCTACAAACATCAAGCACCAGCTCTTGAAGCAACGGCAACCCAGAGAAAAACTCCAGCAGCGTCCCTCCGGTAATTATAGCGTCCTCTGAAGTAAATCCTTCATTGTTCGGATCACCTCTAATATCAGCCAAGGACGACGTATCAGCCATATGCAAAAGAGTCAATTTAGGACAATTATTGGCCACGGCTAACAAAGTACCGTTTCCCACAGAACCATTGTACCTAGGATCAAAATTACAAGCCACCAAAAAGCTCTTCAAGTTAGGACAAGCCGAGGTGATTTCCTTAATTTCCTGAGACTTAAACCCTTCAGCAAACGATGTAGTTAGCAAATTCAAGTGGACTAAAGAGGCTGATACCTTGGGGCAAGCTTGAAGAACCGGGGGGAGATCTTCAGTCCAGTAATAAAAACTTGACAAATCAAGCCAACTCAGATTCTCGCACTGCTCCAACAAACAAACAAAATCCTCTCCGATTGACCACTGGCTGTGCCGTTGATGCCACCTTACCAGCTTCACACGCTTCAACCCAGGCCATTGTTGGACCAAAATCTGAATCGTGGACGGCGATCTAGCGTACACCGTCAAGGATGTCACCGCAGGGAACGCCACGCGGAGGCGATGGGCCAAAAGCTGAGGATCGGACAGCGCAGAATAGGAAAGCAGCGAGTGTCCCCAGGGGGAGAGCAAGGAGAGGTCCAAATCAGTGACGGATCTAAAGCAGGTGGGGATCATGAAAAGGTCCGTAACGTTACCCCGGAGAGTGAGGGAGAAGCGCGTGGCCCTTTCAAGAAGCATAAACTTACGGCTAACGAGGGAAAGGGAGTTCCGGGTACGAGTGTCAGTAATCAAAGCAAAGATGACGGATAAAATAACGTCGGGGACATCGTTAGCGGTGGCCATTTGGGTTTTGGTTTTGGTGTTGGCCAAAGAGAGATGAGTTTTTTTTTGCTAGGGTAGATTTGATTTGATTTTATTAAAGATATGGGGGCTGAATTTAAGAAAGAATTATAGATAAAACATTAATTTGGTAGAAGTTTGGCTAGAGGAATGAGCGGAGAGTGGAAGAGGCTCCGTTTATTTCTGCTTGGTTAACTTTAAGGAAAGAGGCAGGCCTTGGATAATACTTTATATTGGCACTGGCATTGGGATGGGATTTGGTTTAACAGTAAGTAAATGAGCGTGATGGAGGGAGGGCAGCGGAGGGTTTTGTCGCGGAACGGAAAGGCCAACCACGTGAATCGTTTTCCGTGTGTGCCTGCCCAGGACCTAGCCACGACTCGTGATTTACAATTGTAAATTCGCCAGTGTGTCAAATTTAATAATTTGTGAAATTGAATCTTATTCATATGTTTTTATTTATTTTATTAATATTTAAGATATTATATATTAATATAATTTTTAATTATCAAATTTTATTTGTATATTTTTATTTGTTTTATTATATTTAAAAAATTATATATTAATATAAATTTAATATAATAATAATTTTTACTGTATAAATTTAATATATTTATATATTTATATTATAATTATATTATTTTTATTCGTATCATATTTTATTTACGTTGTGCGATCGAATTGCATCATTAGGTGTTAGGTTTATTCATGAACTAGCATTGGGCGCCATTTTGACCATTATTTCATTTCTTATTTTTTTGTGAACCTAAAAGTAAATGCAATAACTGCATGTTACGGTGAGTAAATGCAGTACATGTATGTAGACAAAATACTCGGACATCCTTTTCCTGAAGTTAAAAGAAATACAACTTAATCAATTCAACTTACTAAATACTCAAACATCCTTTTCCTAAAGTTAAAAAAAATACAATTTAATCAATTCAACTTACCCATAAATCCTCCAACTTAATCAGTTCAACTTTCTCTAATGGTCTTTAATTACATCCTTGTCATTTTAATTATTCTCATTTCATCTCCATTTTCATCGGTTGGTCTTCCAATTCCATCTTTAGCCACTCAGCTTGAATGAGACATATATTAGTTAATAATGTAAACCTATCACTTAATAAGTGATATAAGATTGTCTTTAATCTTAGTAGTTGACAATCATGAATTTGTAATTGGATGAAGCCCATAGAACATAGGAATTGTAGTGAGTTGCAATTATAAGATACTTACGCATCAAACTCGTGTTTCTAAAAATTCTTGGTCATTTTATTGCCAAGTCGGGGCATTGGTAGTACCTAAAGATTAGTACATATTATGCCTCCTTATTTTCAAAGTAAGCAACCGATTTTATCGGTTGAAGTATAAGGGATACTTAGGATGGATTATGGGTTCTTGTTTTGTAGATAAGTTCACTGCACATGGCTCGTGTAAGAACTTCATTTGGTATTGTCATTTAAGTATCTATGAAAATGTTTTCATGTGTCAATCATGTAACTAGTCTTCACACTTGTCTTACCAGATCATTTTATATGGGAATTGTCATACTTTGACTTCATAACGAAGTGGTTCGCTTTGATGGATGAGAAAAGTAACGTGGTTTAGGGTAAAACATGAAGCATATGAAGGTTGATGAGTGATTCAGAGAGAATTCACCACTACAAGTGACATCAGAGACATATCTCATATGTTCTTGGCTTAATTAACTTGATAAATTCATTCGCCAACGTATTGTGAATTTAAGAAATCGTTTCTTTAAATTTATGAGGTTAACCATGTACTGCAAGAACTAATATGAATTGATATATGAGTAGACACTGGACAATGCTCATGGGTTTTGCAGGCTATTGGATGAAATGATTGAATTGCTTTGATAGACTATTACTGGAAGGTTTCTCCAAGCCCAATATTGTGTTACAACTTAGTTAATATGAATGTGGTTAATCTTTTATTATATATATGATATATAAGTTAAAAGATTAGTTATCTTGAAATCTTACTTAACCCTAGAGTAAAAAGATTTCAATCTTGGTTTTTAGAAAACCCTTGCCACAATTTGTTCAAGAAAATCCTAAAATTTGACCAAACCTCACATGATTAGCCGCATAACTTTATTGTTCTTGCATTTTAATTTTTCATGATCTTGGGTAATTAATAATTGTTATTGATTTGTCATAGTTAAAGAGAAAAATTAAGAAATCTTGCAATGTTGCATTTAAGGTTTTTTGTTTACCCTAAATTTTGTTCATCTTTTTGCTTGGGGAAAAGAAAACAAGAACATAAACCCTTTGATTATGATCATAAGATCATTTTGCCAGTTTAAGTGATTCCCAAAACTTATAGAAGGATTCAACATCTGTTTTTGCGAGTTACATTATTGGAAAGAAACTTGTGCTACTCTTAGCCTCAGAGAAATCTTGATTTGACCATGCTACTGAGATCAACCAAGGAATGTCATAGTCAAAGTTACGAGTCTTTGAGTAGGTATGGTTTCTATTAGATTCGTGAATTTTAAATTGCCAACATGACCACATGTAGATCTCGTTTAAGATTCTGTGGAAATCTAGGTATTATTTATCTATTTTATTTTATGCTAATTCGTTAAGCTTAAGCCTAGATTCCTAATACCAACTTTTTAGGCTGTTTTCAGTTTAGTCCTTATACCTTCAAATTTGCCTTGAAGTATCGATCTTGGAATCATACTTCACTTGATATTTTTGAAATTTTTTATCATTAAAGGGTAAAGTGTTGACATTGGGATTGGTACTTGCAAATTTTTCCTTAAGATATCAATGCTGAATAGATCCCAACCACCTACAAAGTGTCCTTCGGTTTTGAATGGCCAAATATTGATCTTAAGATTAATGCTACATTTAAATCTTCAATTTTCGTTTAAGGTATCGATCCTAAGATCAATATTTGATGACTAATTTTTTTAAAAAAGGCACAATTTCAATTCTTTAATCACTTTAACATGTGTCAATTTGGTCCTTTGAGATCAACTTTCACTCAATGAGTTTTGGGAAGGAAATACCTTTAATTAAGCAATGATCTCATGAGAATCAATTTGGGGCTCAGACAAAGTTACGTATCATGAAATTGGCTTTTTTTGTTTATTGTCGAGGATAATGAATAAGATAAAGATTCATAGATAATAATTTTGTTTGGTGTAAAAAACATGTTTTGAGGAATTTTATTTCTTAGGTGAAAAAAAATTATTAAAAATTAAGTGTGAGCATATTAAACTTAAAATTTGACGTTTATCTTAAAAGAAAACACCTCGACAATAGTCTCGTTGTTTGACCCATTTTTTAGGAAAACAAGTTCATTTTGAAAAGAAATGGAGAAAAAAA